>JACDJE010000043.1:4158728-4211688 GCA_016647715.1 Pavo muticus
GGGGTTGGGAAGGAAGGGGGAAAAAAAAAAGAAAAAAGAGGAAAAGTTGCACGGCAGCAACAGCGCGCGCTGCCCGCAGCATCACTTACCGGAGGGCACGGGTGGGCTGCGAGCCGCTGCCGCTCCCTCCTTTCACCGCCGCCGCCTCCTGAAGCCGGCTGCGGGAGAGAGCGAGCGCAGAGCCTCCCGCTGGAGCCGCCAGGCGTGACGGGCCGGGAGGGGCGGGCCGGAGCCGCGGCGTGGGCTTCGCCTTGCGGTGCAGCCGCTGCGGCAGTGCCGGGGAGAGGGGGAGCGGCGCGGGGGCGGCTGCCGCCACCCGGGATGGAGGACGTGGGAGAGCGGGAAGGGCGATCCCCGCTACAGGGCCCGGCGCGAAGGGAGGCACGGAACCCCCCCGCGAGCGCGGCGGGAACGAGCCCCCTTTTGCGGTAAAAGGGGAAAATAGAGGTAGTACTCCCACGCACGCCCCGAAGACCACCGCATCCCGGATCCCCGCTATCCTACTGGAGAGTGCCATGAGCTCTTCTCAGCAACAGCGTGAAGCTGTGTGTGCTCCACATGTAAAGGCCGACAGTTGAATCATGGTGACAAAAAGTAGAGCAGGTGTTGGAGGTCTCCCGGGCAAGACTCACCTTCCTGAGCGGGAAAACACCTGACTGTGAGAGCAGGGAAGGAACAGACTGCCTCGGGTGCTGGCCGAACCCCTGTCGTTGGTGGCTTTTGGCAAAAAGACCGAAAACCAAACCAAACCAAACCAAAAGTTTAAAGATGATTGCTTTGTCTGGGGAGAAATGGATAAACTAAATAAGCCTGTGAAGTCCTTTTTTCTTCTATTCAATGAACAGCAGGAGTTTGCTGTGCTTCTCGCTATTATCACCTTTTTTTTTTAATGCTATGGCATCGAGGACTGTGAATTATACCATTACTTGGTTGTAGTGGATGCTAATAGCTGTTGATGAACAAAGAATAAGAAGAGTTCCTCCTGTGCGGGTTTGTACAATTACAGGCAATTCTTCCAGCAGCTCACATGTGAAGACAAATGCAGTGATATTACCAAAGCAAAGAAAGGAGAGAAGGTGAAGAGAGAAGGTAGGGCTCCATATTAAAAATACCTTTCAAAATGAGCAGTTATTCCACCAGTTCTGTTAACAAACCTGGAACTTGGGTTTACCTCTCCAGAATGACATTACACTACAAATGTTCCCTGCAGCAGGAAGGTGAGGTAATGGGCAGATGCTACCAGCCCCCATCCTCTGCCCTGTGCTCCGCACATGCCTGGTGCATGGCTTCTGCAGAGCTTTGAGTGATTTCTGACAGCTCATCTAAGTCCTGCCCATATTTGTGAGTTCATATACATGTTTTCCTATGCTCTAAAATGCTTTTATTTTCCTCTGTTGTTGTGTGAAAGACTCAAACAGCAAAGGAAACGGACTTATTGATTAGCTACCCAGGGGAAAGCCAGGATGAACTATGCACGGAGCGCTGTCAAGTGTGAAACACAAACAGAAGAATAGAAAAGAAATACCTATTACTTTTCTGTCCCTTTCAGTAACCCTAATGTTAGAAAATTGTGTTGTGTTAGAAAAGAGCACCTCCTTGTTAGTAAACCAAACCAGCTGCATACAACAGGCATGGAAAACAAAGGTTACAAAATTTTCCAGTGACAACAAAATAAAAGGCTATGGGTGCTGTCCAAACAAGAGCGATGGTAAAATGTTGTTACCATCCATTTAATGTTAACTATCCAATTAAAATAGGAGCATTTTTCTACACAAAATGCACTTGGAAGGATCGCAGCTGTATTTTACTGAAATGAACTGATTAGGACAGATGACATGCTACTGATTTCTTGATGAAAAAGTAGCAAATTATTCTGAAAAACAAAAACAAACCAAAACAGCAACAACAACAAAACCACATCCATATTTAGTCTTTGAGTAGATAGGACTAAAATTCTGAGGAAGACGAGTCTTTGTAGTAAGACTACAAGGGACAGACTGAGAGACTCAAGGCTGTTTTTAGGCTTGCTTTAAGATTCCACCCAGAGAGGGCTACTGTGGCAGCCACCTTTTTCCTCACCCATTGCATTATTGAGAGGAGGGTTTGCAACAGACGTTTGCATGCTTCTTGTAGCACATAGGCAGGTAGAATTTAAAGAATCAGCCCAACGTTTCCACCTATGGAAGTAAAATCTCGTGTCCAAGAGAAGAATAATGCAGAGCAGTGGGAACATGGGATCACTTGGAATATGGAGCGTGCAGTGTCATGATCAGGTTAAACTGAAGTAATGCTGTGCTGAAGAGAATGGCTCTTCCACTTGTCTGCCTGCTTGGCTACTTTTCAGTATCAGTGTTATTGTTTGTGTGGCCTCGGGGTGGGATGGTGTGGTGAGTGGCTCTGACTGAATGATCAGCCTTGACACACAAACAATGCATGCCGGAGCCCGGTGGGTTTCAGTCAGACCTGTGACTGACTCACTTGTCTCAGGCCATGTTATGCCCCTCCTGAAGCACCAGCATAGGAATGACTATGTCATCTCTGGAAGGTTTCATTGGGAATGTGAGGCATCATTTAAACAAAGCTATGCAGTGCTTCCTTGATCTGTTTTCTATGCATGAAGTGTAATTTTTTTGTATGATAGGAGAGAATTCCTTCCACCACCACGAACCCACTGCAGGCTGGACCAGGTCTTATCTCCACCACCATGAAAGACATCCCAAGGTAGGAGGCCTGCACACATGCATCTCTGATGGAAATAATGCCTTACAGATCTCAGAATTTCACACAGCCTCTGTCTTCCTTGCCCCTGGATCATAGACTTTCTTGAAATTTGCCTCCAGAGTACTCTTTCGTACCACGTATAAAATATATTCTGTATACACATTCAGTTTAGCTCATGACGCCTGTGGTTATGTCAGCTTTCTGCAGTGAACACATGACAGATCTGGACAGATTCTCTTACAGTTATCACAGACCCAGTAGTAACGCAAGGCGTTCTGGTAGCGAATGATCCTGGATTGTGACCATGTGTGCATTGCGTTCTTCTGTCAACAGAACAAAAACAAGGACATTATTCCTATTCATTATTCCTTTGTAAAGGAATTGGAAAATGCAGACCCTGCAATGCTTCCTGTTACTTGTTCCATTCTAGTTTTAGAAATATAGGACAGATATATGTTTGTGTTAAAGTACTGCATAATTATGGCTGTTTTTTCTTTCTTTCTTTCTTTGTTTCATTGTTTTGTTTTGTTTTTTAGGGGAAATGGGGTTTTTTGTTTACTTAGTCATTGCTTTATTTTAACTTTCACCTCAAATATTTGTCTATGAAACATTAGTTTATTTCTTTCACTATTTCCTTTCTAGGGTATAAATACAGCTTTATCTCTCTACTGAACTGTGATTGAATATAGCAACTGGCAAAGATTTATAGCATTTCCCCTGAAATAAAAGTTGAATTTCCATAGAATCAGGGTCTTACGTGATGCCCCCACAGTCTTACATTATGCTACTAAATGAGATAGGCTAAGGGAAATGAACAGCACATATATGGAAAATGCATAGAAATGTTGCAGTTAAGCCTCAGCAAGGGGTTAGGGACTGCTGTGGCAATCAGCCTACCTCAGCCTCTGAAGTTCTTTGGTATTCTGCTGTATGCAGTGCACTGACAGTTAAGACTGCATGTGTGCATAGTGACATACACAGCAGGACCCAGTCCTGAGTGAGACATTTGGGCCCAGCTTCATTTCAAATAAATAACATCTGGAAAATGCTGCTTAAATATACAAAAGGAATTCACTGTAGTTTTAGGTGACAAAGACAGAAGAAAAATCTCCAGTTTTATTAAGAGAAGAGGAATGGTTTCTTCAATTTAATTGGCAGTATTAGACAAGTTAAACAAGTACTGCATCAAAAGAGAAGAATCTGATACTCCTTTGCTGACAAATGAAAAATGACTTTTAAAATCACCATATATAGTACTGTCTTAGGCACATGCAAACCATGTTTTCTTTTGGCTTCATAAAAACAAAAACCTCTGACAGATAAAGGCTGCTATTGATCAAAAGATCCTTTACCTCTCCTAGAATTAAAGGTGAAGAGTCACTAAATAAATTTTCACATGATGTGAGCAACATTATCAGCTGACTGAGTAGTCTACCAACAGCAGGACTATTAATACCTGAATCCTTTTGGTCATGATACTGATATGAAATAAACAATCTCTCTTCTTGACAGAGCATTCTCTTCTTTTGTCTCACTGCTGTCTAAATTGCATACTCTAACTGACAGAAATGAATGGCCTCTTAGAGTATCAGGAGCCCTTTAACAATACCTCCTAAATCCTAGTTTAGGGTCTTCTGCTGACCTGATGATGTGGCTTGAACAGAACATTTCTCAAGCCACTGCTTTCCTTTTTTGCTGGTCTTGATTACTTGGATGTTATAGCTTTAGACATGAAGAATAATACCGTTGCACTGCTTGTAGAACAGATCTCATAATTAGAATTACATCTGTCTCTAGGTCTAATAAGAACATTTCTACTGCACTACTGCATCATCCTAACTAAGTACTATATTCAATTGAAGACCTGGTGAATAGTTCTTACATAAAACAGTCCCACTCAGTGATGTAAATCTCTGCTGAATTAAGGCCTAAATTTACAGCAAGATAAATAGAATTATTCTTTTCAGCAATGAAGAAACATTTTTTTTTAACCAACAGATTAGATGTGTATATATATGTGCTATTTTTTATGTATGCATACTAGTTCCTTGAAATTGAGATGACTTCTGAATCATATTAACTATTTAATTTAAAATTTGCTTCACTTTCAAACTTCATATTGCATATGTGTTTGATTGGTCTTTTTGAAGTGAATACTGATGCTGTTATGTTGTCATTTCAAGAAGCTGATTTTTTTAGGTTCCCACAGTGCTAGAGCACAGATCACACTGGAGCACAGGCTATACTGGTATGTACTGTCTCCAGTATAGGAAGCAGCATGCAGATATTAGGAGGAAAAATTACTGACCAGAGAACTCAAATATGAACTTAATACAGACCAGGCTGAGTTATCTGAAATCATGAAAGCAAAAGATGGCTGTTAAAAAATAAAGTGTATCTCACAACATTCAGTTATTTGTTGATAACGAGACAGATCTAGAGACAGATTTAGAGATTTATCTACTAAAAGTAGATAAATATATGTACAGGTCTATGAGGCCAGGTGACATGCATCCCAGGGTCCTGAAGGAGCTAGCTGATGTGGCTGCTGAGCCACTCTGTACCTAAGGAGGTCATGGAACAGATTCTTCTGGAAGAGGTGTTAAGATACATGTGAGATGAGGAGGTGATCTGAGAGAGTCAGCATAACTTCACCAAGGACAGCTCGTACCTGACCTATCTGGCAGCGTTTTGTCTTGTGATGGAGTGGTAGAATTTGTGGATGAAGGAAGAGCAACTGATACTGTCTAACTGGACTGGTGCAAGGCTTTTGACATGGTCCTGCGCCACATCCTTATCTCTAAACTGGAGAAATATGGATTTCAAGAGTGGATTATTTGGTGGATAAGGAGTTGGTTGATTGTGGTCAATGGCTCTATGCCTAGATGGAGACCAGTCACAAGTTGTGTCTCCCAGGGTTCTGGTTCTGGTGAATGTGAAGTTGGACATGAGCCAGCAGCGTGAGCTTGCAGCCCGGAAGACCAACTATATTGTGGGCTGCATCAAAAGAAGAGTGGCCAGGAGGGAGAAAGAGGTAATTGTCCCCCTCTATCTGCCCTCATAAGGCCCCGTCTGGAGTACTGCATCCAGGTCTAGGGCTCCCAGTACAAGAAGGACAGGGAGCTGTTGGAGCAGGTCCAGAGAAGGGCCACAATGATCAGAAGGATAGAGCACCTTGCCTATAAAGAAAGGTTGAGGGATTTTTGGCTTGTTTAGCCTGGAGAAAAGAAGGCTCCAGGGAGACCTCACTGCAGCCTTCCAGTACTTGCAGGGAGCTTATGAACAGGAAGTGGACCAACTTTTTACATTGTCTTGTAGTGACAGGAAAAGGGAGAACTGTTTAAACTAGAAGAGGGGAGATTGGATGTTAGGAAGAATTTTTTTATTCAGTGAGTGGTAATGCACTGGCACAAGCTGCCCAAAGAAACTGTGGATGCTTCTTCCTCGAAGGAGTTCAAAGTCTGGTTGGATGGAGCCCTGGGCAGCGTGATCTGGTGGATGTCAGTCCTGCCTAGGGCAGGAGGATTGGAACTACATGATCTTTAAGGTCCCTTTCAACCTAAGCATTCTACGATTCTGTGATTCTATAAAATACAAGTTAATGTGACTTGAGAAAACAATTTCTTCTATGGGTATAGTGATATGGTCCAGAATATTGAAAACTGCTATAACTTAACTTACCTTGTTAGTATCTTACGTTAAGTATCTCTTAATGCATATCATTGGTTTTGCTTCTTACACATATCTGCTTCTTTAAAACAAAACAAAAACATAAACAAATAGCAATTTGTATTGTCATGTGATTGACTGGTGCAAATCCATTTTAAAGCCATTCTTTCAGCTAGGACAGGGCACATAAATGATGCTTTATTTCAATCTAAAGAAAAAATGTAAAACACCTGTTCATCTTATCTGAGAGCCAGTACTGAATTATACTAAGGGTTGTGCAAAAAACCCCCTGTGTTTCAGGAACTCATTTGCACTTGCAGTCCCAGAGGTGTGTTGTTTGGGACTAGATAAATTACATGAAAACATAATGAAATTATGCTAGAATCACCTTTTAAACAAAGATATCCTCAACAGCATCTCTTATAACTAAAAATCTGTAAATGAATCATTTAAATAATCTGAACATTCACTCATGCACAAATCCACAGCCCTCCTGGGGGTATCACAGTCATGAATATAATATCCAAGAGTGTTGAACCTTGCATCTAGAGAAGCATGACCAGCAGGTCAAGGGAGGTAATTCTGTCCCCCTCCACTCTGCTTTTGTGAGACCCCATCCTGGAGTATTGCATCCAGTTCTGAGCCCCCAGCACAAGAAGTACATGGAGCTGTTGGAGTGGGTCCAGGGGAGGTCCACAGAGATGATCAGAGGGCTGGAGCTAAGACAGGCTGAGAGAGCTGGGGCTCTTCAGCCTAGAAAAGAGAAGGCTCCAGGGGATCTTACAGGTCAGGTACTGGACATGCCTTCCAGTACCTGAAGGGGGCCTACAGGAAAGCTGTGGAGAGACATGTTATAAGGGCTTGTAGTGACAGGACGAGGGGAAATGGTTGTGATCTGGAAGTGAGTAGATTTAGACTAGATACTAGGAAGAAATTCTTTACTCTGTGGGTGTTGAGACACTGGAACAGGTTGTCTAGAGAGGTTGTAGATGCCCCCACCCTGGAGGTGCTCAAGGCCAGGCTGGATGGGGCTTTGAGCAACCTGGTCTACAGGGTCCTGTATCTTAAAGGGATAAATGGAAGGGATCTTAAAGGTCCCTTCCATCCCAAACCATTCTGTGATTCTATGATTTATTCATTCTTATTTTTCTGAAATCTTTCAAAGGGACCATACTTTTGCTACTGAATTTCTGAGACAAAACGAATAAATTCTGAGACCAGTACAAATTCCACGGAAGATTTTAGGGTTCTTTCATTTCATGTATTCTACCATTATTTGAATCCACATATAAATTGATCAGAGATCAGAATCAAGTCATAAGAAACATATTTTGAAAATAGAACGATAACAAGAGTTAACAAGTACATCTGTACAAAGTATATAGTTATGCAAGTGGGTGGCTGAATGTGGCCTACAATAAGGTCTGTTATTAGAAGTGGAAGGAAATAAACATCAGTAAACACATCAAGGATGACTTACATAAGCATTCATTCAGGATCAAGTTAATTGAAGGAATCTGATTTTCCTGGATTTTTTTTAATTGATTCAGCAGCTCTAGGAGTCTTTCCTTGACACTTCCTTTAACACTCTGAGCATAAAGGACTTCAGAGTCCAGGCCCATTTCTTTTCTTCTTCCAGACCCATCTTGAGAGATTTTGAACCTTTAATAAAACCACATATAAAGCCTCTTTTGGGACCCCATTTCTGGAAGTCTTTTCATTTGACACCTAAACTATATTAAAAGACAGATTATTTCATGACTGTCTGGTTCTTTAGGAACTCATCATTTCTTCTTCTCTCCCCACCTCACCCCTCNCTTTCCTCTTCTCTCCTCTATTCTTACCAAAGGCTGACACTGGTACTATATCACTGAGAAAGAATATATTGGATTGCAGTGTTTTTTAATGTCAAAAACTGTATTTACAAAGAGAACACATTTATACTTGTTTATAAGCGTAAAACGTTACCTCTCAAAATAATAATACAAAAAAGTTCTATAAAACAATGACTCGAAAGAGTTCATGAGGTTAGCAAGTACCACAAGCATGTTGTAATTGGTCCATCTGGTCACCTCAAGGCCCACAGAAAACCTTTTTCTCCAAAAAGTGAAGGTGAAATTTCCTCTTGATGTCACTTTCCCCTGGAGTATCTCCACTGGCACCAATGGAATAGCTGATTGACCATGGTTCACAAAAGAAGTAGGACCAACATATCTGCAATGGAGCATGCCTTTGTTGAATGCTACTTTTGTAAAAGGCCATTCATCTCAAAGAAATAAAAATTACAGGCCAAATCTTGCTCTCATCAAGCCTACCTATCACCTTGAACCAGAGTCAGTTTCATAAAATCTAAGACCTTATGGCTCTTCACACTGAAATTAATGGCAGTACTCCAACAAACTTTAGTAATCAAAAGATACGGAGAAGAATGCAGGATCTGGTCTAGGATTTCCAGATGTAAGTAGGTGATTCCTTAAACCGGCATTTAGACCTATTTTTTAACTGGTAGTATTTATAGAATTTAATCATTCTTCTTTTCTCAGTACAGAAAGATATAAAAGTAATGCAAACCTGGGGAAAAAGGGTGAAAACGAGTACTAAATTCTGCAGCAAAATACAAAACCTCAGTGTTATAGTTTCTGTATGTGTTTATATACTTGTACAATATCTGGCACCACTGAGCCCTAATGAGGCTGTCTTCCGTGTGCTGCTGGAAAATATGGCAAATGTGTACATAGTGGTAAAATCTGTACATCAAAAGTAGCAGCCAAATTGGCATTGAATATTCATGTATATAAGCAAAAGCTGAAATCACAATAAAGCTGAAAGTAAGGGTCATCGCATCCGATTTTCATCATTCCCAGTAGGAGATTTCATGCTATCCTTGCATTGTAAGTTACATATAATTTTCAAACATCCTAAGTGCAGTCATGAACTCCAGCTCCAGCTACTACTACTACAGCATGCCAGAAAAAAGGGCGCATCAGTTTGCAGTTAAATTATGGGTAGGGTATGAGTGTTGTGATGGAGAGCAACCTTTTAGCTGCTTTATAATGAAGGCTAGGGAGCCAAACCTTCATTGCATTGAAACGAGCAGAGATTTTTGCTTTTTGGCAGCTGTAGATGTGTGCTGTAAATCTGCTAAAGTGTATGGGTGTCAGTGTATGCAAATAAGATGTTCCAAAGGACTGTCTCATTTAAAATATGATCTGATTAAGGATTTCAAAAATAGGGAAAGGTTCTTAGTGCCTGTACAGCCCTTCCATTAAACAGCTTCTAATATGAAAGAAAAAGAAGGTTTATAATGTTTTTTTTCTAAAGCTCTAGGTGAGTCACCAACATAAATCCAAAATGTACAACTAATCTGCTATGATGCAAATGTGGCCACAGCTGGAGAAGGCGTAAGTCAGACTAGGCCTTTCTTTCCACCTATCCTAGAATTATCTGAATCAGCCATATACAACACCTACACACAAAGAGAAATCATTCTGATGATTTGTTAACATTCCCAAACCCAGAATTACCATGTAATCTTTGAAGGCCAGACTTGAAACACCATGTTCCTCCCAGTGAACAGTTAGTCACATAAGGAGCTATAATTAAATATTCGTGTGACTGACTGCTCACTAACATGACTAGATACTTCGCACTCTGGCTTTCTGATGTTGGTTTTGCACTCTTCCTGGTGTGCTGTTGTCCCCATACTATGAAACTGCACAGTCAAATAAGCTGGTAAACAAATCTAGTAATGTTTAGTGCACATTTTTTATGCATTAAGATTATTCTTTTTTCTGGGCAGTATCATTCATTTGGTGTTTGTTTTGAATGCCTTTTTCAGTTGTCCTTTGTAGGTCTTCAATTTGTCATTTTCTTTCTGACATTATTTTAGTTAAGGATACTTCGTTTCCAGAGTGAGAAAACATGCAAAAAAAGCCCAGCTGAAGCCAAGTTTATTTTACCAGTAGGGTGACATAGCTTCAAGAACCAAACCTAATCAACTTGTAACAGGACAGTAATATTTTACAGAGGTCTCTATTTTTAAAATCAAAATGGTGGTGCAAAAGTGCAACAATTTGGACAGAAATACCATATAGGAAATGATCTCCTGAAACATTTCTGTCTTCTGCTGCTTTATAAACATTTAAATTAATTACTGTTTTTGCAAAGTTCTTAAGCTGAAGTTCGTTTATCTTCTACTTAGCAGTTTATGAATTAATGGGCTAATTTTACTTTTGCTTAAATCAAATACATAAAATATAGCAGTATATGTAGAAAGATGTGAGGTAGAAAGATTAGATTGGATTAGATTATTAGAAGAGTTCAGTTGGAAAGGACCTAGAAAGAAGACTAAATCCAACTGCGTGACCACGTCAGAGCTAACCAAAAGTTACAGCATGTTACTGTGGGCAGTGCCCAATGTCCCTCGAGCACGGACAGGCTCAAGACCACCTCTCTGTGAAGTCTGTTTTAGTGTCTGCAGTTCCCTTTCTGCCATCAGTTCCTGGGAACAGACCCAGCACCACCGCTGCTTCCCCTCCTCAGGGAGCTGCAGGGAGTACTGTGATCACCTCCCAACCTCCTCTTCTCCAGGCTGGGCAACCCAAGTGTCCTCAGCCTCTCCTCACAGGACATGCCTGTTACAGCTCTGTTCCCTCCTTTCAAGGGCTTTAACATCCCCTTTATATGGTGGAACCCAGAACTGCACACATTATTGATGGTGAGGCTGCACTAACACTGAATACAATGGGATACTTCAAATACTTAGAAAGTTTCCTTCATCTAATGACATTTTACTAAATACACACAATGATTATAGCCTCAAAATAGAGTGTTTTGTTGCTAGGAGCTACACCACACAAAGTATTCTCCCAGCTGCCTCTGTTACTAATGCTCCATCTACTTACCACCACGTGTGTTCCCTATATGTGGTGTACTCACTGCTAGCTTTATTTGCATAGCCGCCTAAGCCAGCATTTTCTTCTAGAAAGCCCACAGAAATGGTTATTTCGTTCCAGTAACTTACCTGCAAATAGAATTATGTCATAAAAGAGGAGAGGTAGAAAATATAAAAGTGTAGTTAACGCCAAATGTTTCTTAATGTACAAAAGATAGCACCAGTATGTTTCCATTTGAAATTTTTGCACCTTAAGTTGGAGGAACTTTTGACCAACATAGAGTGCATTGGCAGCAGGGACATCATGTATGAGCAGACATTCAGGAGCTTATTGCATAAGAAAAGATGGTCACTGTAAAAAAATGGGGATCACTGAAATTTCTGGGAATTAAGTCACTAGCAGATAGAATGATGCCTCTGGCTACGTCCTCTGAATCCTGCTTAGGTGCATAAGGTTTCAGACATATTGAAGGCTAAATTTCCCATGTTTGGATATTCAACTTGAATATTTTATAGGGCTCTGCTCATCAGGTCACCTACAAATCCAAAGGAAGGTCAATTATGTTCGGACAAAAAAAAAAAAAAAAGAATTACTGTATACCAGAAGTCAGAGAGATGCAGAAGCAGTGAAGAAGCCAAGTGTGACAGCAAGGCAGGCAATGGCAGGACCCCACTGAGGAGCATCACAGGCTCACAGCACCCAAACAAGGTGCACAGGACAGGTCCAGTGGCAGTAATGAGGTTCAGCCAAGAGTTTTATTCCTCAGACTAGTCCACAGCACTGAGACAGGTGCAAGGTCAGGCCAGAATGTTCAGTCAACAAGTCAGTGACAGGACCAGCTCTGGAGATGAAAACAAGACCAGGAGAAGAAGAATTAGGGTCTGAGCTCCTCATTCCCGTTCGTACCAGGAAATGGGGTTGATGCTAACCTACTCCACACTGAACATTTCTTTATCTTTTACAGTGTAATACTCACTTACAATATACTGGCCTTTCTTGTATGTATGTATTTGAGTGAAAAAATAGCTTTGCACTGTAGCAGACACAGACCATTTAAGAAGAACTTACTCAAGCATGCTTCCCTGTAATAACAGGTTCTAGGAATATATTGACAGCTTTTGTATACATGATATACATCATCATAATGAACAATCTATTATATACATGTGTCTATGCATCATATATATGTTTTTGTATGTTATACTTACTGACCTGTATACACATACACACACATGCCCATGCATAACATCACATGCACCCTATTTGTGCTGAGGATTATTCTCATTTTTGGGATCATTAAATGTTTTTACAGTGCAAAAGATGATACTTTGTTATAGACAGAGCCCAAAGCAGTACACGTAAGGAGGGGAAAATGTCAAAGCAAGGTTAATTGCATTTCTCAACATTTCACAGAAAATGTAAGTTCGTTGCAAGTAGAAGTTTAAAGAAGGATCCAGCAGTACTGGCAGAAAACTACAGAGTTATGAAGAAATAATCAATAGACCATCACAAAAAGGAAAAGCTGTCCTTTAAGTGTAATTAGTAAGGCATTGTAGAAGAGTGGGAATGATATAACTGTAAGTACAACATCAGCTCAATAATGACAAAAATAACCCAACTGTTTGCTTTGTGAAAATGATATTTTTTTTTCCAAAAAGTACTTTTAGAAATTGGAGAGGAGAAACAGAAACAGAATAAAGCACTGCTAATGGCTTTCAAAATACTATAGAATTCAAAAGCTTAACAGACAGAAATACACATAATTAAAACAAATAAGGGTATTTAAAGAATCTCTCCTATTAAAATCTAATTTTAGTTACAGTTTTCCTGCCGTTTTCAGAGCAAAGCTGAATTCAAAGAACAGGGTACAAAGGGGAAGACTTGGAAACAGTTGTAGTAGATATTATTTATTAAAATAAGAAGGCATTGTTAACATTTTCTGTACTAATAATAAAGTGTCTGGAAGGATTTAGAAAAAAATCGGAGCCAACTGGATGTCTGCTTGGAGCACTGAACTCAGACGCACTCAGTTTCATAGACAGCTGCCACTAAGGTCTCATATGTGTAAACTGTACGCATTGCTGATGTTTCTTTGTGCCTTTCTAATATCTTATTTCTGCAGCCTACGAAGTGTCTCTCCATTACTTATTGCTTGTCAATGGTTATGCTAGCCAAGAGAGACTTCTTTCCATTAACTCAGATCTTAATGTTAGCAGCCTTTAAGGTGATCACTGCAGATTAGTGGAAAGCATACACTCAGATGCCTGAGAAACACAAATGCCAGGAGGTGGAACAACATTTTCCTGAGAAGGATTTCTGTACAAGACAAAGGAGGGACTGATGTTATCTAGACAGAAGGGTTGCAAGATAATAGATTACAGAACCAAGATTTGTAATCCAGTTTCAGAAACACATTTAAAATTTCCCTTTCCACAAATTTCTCAATGACACTTGACAAGTAAGTCTTTGCATCTCTTTTGTGCCTTCAAAATGGAGACTTGAGCAGGGTAAGGAAGAATAACCGCAGTAATGGCAGAGGCAGCCAGATACAGTAAAGAATGGGTTGTAAAAGATAGAAGGTTTGAGGCCAGATTCTGATTGTTTTGTACCTCCCTAGCAAGCTCTGACCTAGCTCTGGACATAAGGACTTCATTACAGATTGATGATGGTAGGGCACCATGATAATGCTTGATGGATTATGAAAGGAATAGTCAACCTCTATTCTCACTTTAGAACATTTAGAAACACTATATTCAATAAAAATTCATTCTTACACTTTATATTATTGGAAGCTTCAGTATTGTGTAATTCTGAAGACCGCTATCCTCCTATGTCTTGCATTTATCAACAAACAATATAAAAATATTGGAGTTAAAAAAACAGAAGTCATATGTAGATCATGGACTTATCTTACTTTCCCCCACTTTTTTTTGGAAAGATTATGCACAGTGCATAGCACAGTAATTAACTCACCTCCCAGTTTATACTCTTGTTGACATAACAGAATTTTTCTAGTTTTACTTAGTTCTAATGGCTACAGTATGTCATCCCAAGATATTCTTAAAACAAATATTAATGCTGCAGTACAGGATTAATTGCTGAATAGTATTATAAAAATATCCATAAAATGGTAGGAAAAAAACCAACAACATCTCAATAAAGGAAATGTAGTAAATTCTTTACAGCAGCGCTGCAGAGCTTGTGGATATTGAATAAGTAGTCTGTGGGGAGAATGAGCAGAACTATATATCTCTAAACAGAAAATATGTTAAGTTAAATATGTTTATGCCTAGATAACACAGTGTTTATTATTCTATTAAAAAAATAAAAACAACACAGGAAAGAGGACAAATGTAATTCTACTATAAATCAGCAAGTTTACCTATGACCACGCACATACTATGACGACACATCTGTTGTGATATTACTCACTCAGAATTATCTACACAACCTAAGCATCACTGGATATTTAAGGAGTACGATATCTCAGTTTAACTATAGTTAAAATGTTGTTGTGTCACCAGGCAATTAGATCAAAACATCTGTTTTCATTAGGGAGCAGTAATATCTTGGATAACGTGACTCTAATTACAAGCATAATAGCTGTTCATAATTTATTAAGCTCATCCTAGAAGTTCCTTTTCCTGACGACAAGAACATATTAGGCAGGTCTACCTAAGAAGCTGACAGATATCTGAGATGGCTCTGAAAATAAATTAATAAACTCTTAACATGACTGTATTCCTACAATGACCATGAACTATCTTTTGCATAGGACTTTTCACATCAGTGCACTGTCACACTTCATTAATTTTTTAACTGCAGCTAGTCTAATGTGCCAAGATAAGGTGGGTCCCAAAATGTCAAAAACATTCACACTCTTAGGGAAAGACCAACAACAACAAAAAGAACGGGCTAATGCTGAGGTTACTTAAGATACCATCTGAAGGATGTTTGTAGAATAAGCAGTGAGACTTAATCCTCTGAAAATCAGAAATGGCTTAACTAACCTTTCCCAACCTGAAAATCTTCGAAAGGGTTTTGAAAGACATATATTTATAAATAAAATAATACAGTAAAAAAAAAAGCCAAAAATTTTAAATGTCAATATATCTCCTACAAACAGTCTTGTTAATAATAATTCTACAACTATTAAAAATACAGGTTATATTTTAAAACTGACTTAGCAGGAAGCAATCATGTTTCTGTCTTGTTTTTTCCAAGTCATCAGTATCACCTTCCTCAGCCTGGGAAAAACAGCTTTGGTAAATTTGAACACACATATAACAAGAAAACTTCACGTTCTCCTACATCCTACCTTCAGTGGTACTTTTTTAATACAGAACTTCTGTGCTCTAAGGAACATTCGAAGCATAAATTTGCATCATACTTCATTTCATTCTCGCTAGAAGTTGAACAAATTGAACACTGTCTTTCAGAAGACAGCATACATGGTTGCTCATGATAAACTAATTACAAAAACTATTTTTTTTTTTCTGCAATGAAGGTGATTTTCTGAACCTAACAGCTCCCATTTCTGTTATCTACTGATATTATTACATACTATGTGATCCAAATTTACTACATGCAAATACAGACAAAATCTTTTCCTCAGAGGTAGAAGAGAAGCATTGATTGCTTGAGAAGTAGTTTGGAAGACTAGAACAACAGTTCTGGAATCAACCTCAAGAGGACATCTAATCTTGCATACCATAGAGCAGGATCAGTTGTACCTATCTCATTAGAGAAACACACATATGAATCTAACCTGTACTTAAAGACCAGCAGTAACAGAGATGCTATGGTTTCTACATCAGCTAGTAGAGGGCTTCATTATCCTACTATGAAACTGTAAGTCTGAGTAATATATATTACTCATCCAAGCTAGTGTGCTATACAGAAGAAACAAGAAGATAAGGTAAACAAAAACTAAAGTAAGAACAAATAAGATGGCAGTTACAGAATGGCATCTTTTAAATGCAACTCCAAATAAATTGTTTTTAATTGAGCATAATTTCTTGATGCTCTATGTGTCTTGTGTTTCTGTTGTACACACATATACATACATTTATATATGCATATAAATTTGTGTATGTACATATTCAAAGCAATTTTGTATGAGCTGTGGCTTGATCAATTAGTTTTACAAATAGATAAAGTGATTTCTATTAAGCTAGTTACTCATCTTAAACTCATCTCTGAAGGCTGCACTGAGCTTACCATTCTTTCTTAATTACTTGAAGTTACACTACTTTGCCCAAATAGTTCTAAATAATCCTAATTAGAGATTTTTAACTTGATTTTTATTTCAATTCCTGACATTTTGAATGTAAATCATAGTGGAGGGAGGAGGCATCACAACCAACTTCAGTTTCCCAACTGGCTGGGCATACACAGGGCGATGTTTCTGTGAAGATTACTGAATTCAAACAAACAGAATTTACTTTTTGCCAGTATTTTCTCATATTTGCTTAATATTTGCTGTTTTTGAGAACGTTCTGGCCAGCATGCTTACACAAATACTTGCAGAAGCAAAAAAAAAGAGTTCAAACTTTGTAACACTTAATTGAATTTTTAAAATATTTGATGAAATTGTGAAAATTACTCACATTTAATATCGTGCCATGCTGCAAACGCTGGAAAACAATTAATTGTAAAGTAAAATAAAAATAATGTATTGTAATGTATAAACACCTGCATGCTAATCATAAAAACGAAATAGAACTCAGAAAAGAAAATCGAGCCTGGTTTTTTCAAACTTCCTTATTACGAGGTCTGATGCACTGAGAAGTACTCTAAGGTGATCAATAAAAGTCATTGACACTGGACTTTCAGAACTGGAGTATAAACAATATTTCTGTGCTTAAACTGCAATAATACCCCCGTACCAAAAATCTGCTAGGCCTTCAAAAACAGTACAAGCATCAAAACATAATTGGGTCATTCCTGTGTTCAACTAATTACACTGAATAAATGTTCTGTGAATCAAAAAATGCCTAAGATAATGTATAGGCAATACCAACTACAGAAATATTGAACATCTGAAGGAGATTGTAGTCTTTCCACTGGCTGCAGCAGCAGCAGCAGAAATGTTCATGACAACATGGCACAGTTGCTCTTCTTTTGCCCTTCATTAGTGCTCTGGATAGACCTAATCCCATGCAAAGCCTAATGATGCTATTTATGTTATTTTCAGTGGGTTAAAAAAAGGAGAGAAAACACATCTAAGTACATGAAGCCTGAAGTTATAACCGATAATATACAGAAGAGGCAGATTAGATGAGCTAAGAAGCTGCCAACTCTGCATAGTCACTCTTCAATTGGATTTTATGCTTTTAAGTGTTAGGCAACAGCAGTACAGTCACAATGCATTAACCCAAAGTATTACAAGAGCACTGATTGAACAGGGCTGCTATCCATCACAGAGTGCTGCATCTGGTTACTATTAAACTTTTAAGTACTGATTAAAGTTGTGAATAACAGAATTTTGATGGATCTCTACAATGACATGAACTGAGACATTCGGCACTTGCTAATGATGTTTTACTGTTAAAGTGGAAAGAGTTGGTGCTGAAAATATGCGTAATAATGTTTGGTTTCTGAACCCTAAAATGTAGGTCAGTTAAGACAAAGTTGCTATATGTTTAAAACAGAACTGTCATTTTAGTCATTGGAAGACTAGCAGAACTGTAATATACTGCAGTATTAAACTGATATTATATTCATGCATTTGGGAGTTTTGTTTACAGTGATGATCATTTATGAGAAAAAGATTCTAGGAGGCTAAAGGAAATTGTAGTCTCTTTTATCTGGTGAAATCATATTACATAGTTATCAGAAATAGAGTAACTCAATATTCCATATATGTATAACTCTATGTACAATTTATGCATGGAAGTTTCAGATTTATTAGTCTAGACAATCTTCTCCTGTGTATCAGATTATTGTAGCATTAAACACACTTTAGTATTTTTCCAAATAGCTGCTCTAAAATGTGATTCCTGATAAACCCATAGTGAGTTTGGAAACAAAACAAAAACAAAAACAAAAACAAAAACAAAAAAGCCCTAAAGATAAACTGTTCTGTATTTTATCTGTGAATCAGATACAAGAGAGAAAAGGCAGACGTTGTAAATCTCAGAGATGTTCAAGGTTAAGAAGCAGCATAATGCATGAAAAAATGAGGATGACTTCTAGAGTTCTGGAGAGCTTTGATTAGAAGACTCTGTAAAGGAGATTTCTTGTTTCTCTGAAAAACTTGCCTTATTTTTTTTTTTTCTTATTTCTTTACCCTGCAGAAAAAAAAAGCTCAGCAACAAAATATAAGAAAACAGGGAATTGTCAAACAAAAAGTCATCCAAACTCACTAATTTGGGCAGTGGCCAGAAGGGAGCGGTTAGGAACTTTAAAGAAGTTGGTGTGAGTTTCTTTGTTGTTGTGTGCTTGTTTGTTTTTTAAGTAAAACTGTGTGGTGTCAGAGAACAGGAATAGATTTCCCAGAGCTGTTGTGGAATCTCCTCCTCAGAGATCTTCAAAAGCCACCTGAACGTGGGCCTGGAGACCTTGCTGCGAGTAGCCCTGTGTGAGCAGGTTTTGGAGGAAGAAATAGACAGATGTATGGTGATATTTTCATTTAACACATAGAATCATAGAATCATTACGGTTGGAAAAGACCCCTAAGATCATCTAGTCCAACTTCACCTACCACCAGTGTTGCTCACTAAACTGTGTCCCTAAGTACTACATCTACCCTTTCCTTATAAACCTCATGGATGATGACTCCACCACTTCTCTGGGCAGCCTGTTCCAGTATCTCCTCACTCTTGCTGAGAAGAAATTCTTTCTCCTTCCTGCTTCAAGGAACCCAAGACTTAGGAGTCTTCTGAATTCGAGGTTGCGTCTTCATGGATGATTGCTTTGATGGATGTTTCTTTCTCAAATGCTTTTTGAAGATGAAATCATACGGAAGACCATGTAAAGAGGCAGAAGTGGAACTGCTCCCAGGCCAACTGGAGTACATAATTTATGATTTACTTCATCAGAACAGCTCTGGAGATATTTTTGCTAATATCAAAAGAGCAGAGTTGGAGAAAATCTAGAATGCCACAATGAAAAGAGAATTTATACTCGCCTACTGTTGTCCTACCCCTGAATTTTTGGGGAAGAATATTATAAAATATTAAAATTGAATTTTCCCATGTGCTTTTCTGAACAAGTATGTACAAAGTAAAGCTGAAATTAACTCAATCATGTCTTTGCCAATTGCTTCTTTATGTAGATGTCTGGTAATGGAAAAAGCAAAGATATATGTTAATAGCTTGAGTTTACTTGCAGGAAACATTTAATCTTTTCAGAGCTATTTCAAAAGCTATTGAAGTGCTGTAAAAATGCAAAAAGAATTAATTCCAAGTTTTCTTCCTTCAACACTTGGAGGTATATATTGTATAATATCTGTGCCTAACTATGAATACTAAAATCAGGTTAATAATTCCTTGTAGCAAAGGTACTTTCACTAACTTTTTAGTTATCTATATTTTAGTATTTAGTTACCTGTATTTTATCTTTTTTTTATAAGAGAATACATTTATAAATATAATTAAGAATCAACATTCTGCATTCTATTTACTTATCAAAATTGGCAGTATCTGTTATATTAGCATTAAACCTTCAGCATTTCTTATACACATTCAGAAAGCTTAGATCTTGCATGGATTTTGTTTAAACATTTGTATAAATATATGAAGCTCATATGTGATAAATATGCTAATCTATCCAAACAGTCCCTATGATATGGGAAAAGTATTGTTTCCATATTCTAAAAATTTGAAGAACAGTTGTCAACGGTTTACGGGCTGGTTCGGCCCGGTTCCGTGACTAGCGGGGTGGAGGGATTTCGCAAAATCCGCGCCTCCGGAAAAGGGAAACAGGGGACCCCAAAATAATTAAAAACAGCGGCAATGATCTGAGGAGAAACAAACTAATTTACTAAATGTGGTATCGGAATGCAAGGTAATACACCATAATACAATATAATTAGAATTGAAGCTAATAAGTCAAATATAATGAGAGGGAGTGTCTGAAAGGTGGATAGGCCTCACCATAACGCTGAGGTGAGATGTGCAGTCCAGTTGAGCAGCAGAGAGGAGAGTCTGACGAAGAAGAGGCAGTCAGACAACCTACCAAGGCCTTATATCTGTTCCCCCTGAGCAGAAATGATAACAACACAGCGATCAGTCTTCTGGGGAATGTAGTTCTTCTTCTCTTCTGGGACAGGTACCCAGAACTGGAGCATTAACACTGTAACTCTCAGTGCACTACATGATGTTATGATGTGGAATACTAATAACCAAAAATCATAAAACCATGACAACAGTAAATTTTCCTTTTTATTTCTACTTTATTGAGGCTTATTTTGGCATTTACTGTGACATGTCACCATGGAAACAGAGTTCATAGGTCATCCAAGCCTAAAACTCCTGTCTGAATTAGAGCACCGTAATCAGCAACATGTTGAGAAATAAGTGACTGAAGCAAGTCTAAAGTAAATACTGAAGTGTACCACTTCAAAAACTTATTTTTATCTCTCCTGTACTTCGGTCACAACAACCCCATGCAACACTACAACCTTGGAACAGAGTGGATGGAAAGCTGTGCAGAGGAAAAGGATCTGGATGTGTTTTTAGTTGACAGTCAGCTGAACATGAGTGAGCAGTGTGCCCAGGTGGCTAAGAAGGCCAAAGGCATCCTGGTTTATATCAGCAATAGTGTTGCCAGCAGAGTAAGGGAAGTGATCATCCCTCTGTACTCAGCACTGGTGAGACCACACCTTGAGTACTGTGCTCAGTTTTAGTTTATTATTACGTATATGTAATATGTGTTACATGTTATATGTTGTATACTATATGTTACATATTAAATATTCAATATTTTATGCATCATATATTTTTATTATTATGACAGATTATTTCAGATTACCATCTGCTGATTTACCCAAGAAATACGCCATGGTACAAAGAAGAAATCTTCCTGCTGTTACAATGCAATGTGAGTTGTTACAATGTGATTAGGGTTGTAAGAAATTTTCTGATCCTAACCTTTTACAGTTTCTTGATTTCTCTACATCTGCGTAGCCGCATATACTCCAAGCAAGAGCAGGTAAACCTCTGTAGTCATTCCAGCATTTTCACTGAGGACTTTCCTATTTCTGCATGCAGGGACATTAAGGACATTATGTCTGCTGATGCCTATCCCATTATTTCTAAGGAGAATAGTTTCTTGTCAATTCACATCCCTAGTAATCTGCATATCACAAAAGGGTAGATAAAAGGATGTCTTGAAGGTAAGGACAAGGTTTAGTTAACATTCAAGTGATTTCTCATATACTGTGGAGAATCAGCAGGGAGAACGTAGGTCAGACATGATGTGCTACAGCTGTTAAAATGAAATATTGCCCTGCATGTCACAACTACTGTATTGCTAAAATTTAGTTAGGAAACAGAAAAGTTATATACGCCATATAACTAGTCATTATTTTTCAAGATAGTATTCACACTACTCACCACTGATAGATCATGCTACACTAAGGTCAACAGAACAACATCTACTGGCAAGCAAGAAATCAAGAAGTTAATGATGGCTCTCCAGTCAAAAGGAATCCTGTGGTGAAAACAAATACTGAGCCCCTTCTTCTGACAATCAGCACAGCCTGCTTTTTGTGCCTTTTATTTTAACCAATTCATTTGTATATTCACATTTTTTGCATGGTATTAAGGTATATGGATGACATGGTATTGTCCATATTAAACAAGACAGAAAATAGTATGCAACTTCACACTCAACTACAGTGCTGAGTCAGTAATTTTTGTGCATATATATATATATGTTTAATAGAGTCAGAGAGAAAATTAATCTTGATGAGGCTCCAGATGTGAGTGAGGAAAAAGTTTCTCAGCACAACTGAAAGTTACTAAGAAAGAAACTAAGAAAGTTTCACGCTTTATTTGGCTAGAATTCCTCCATCATCCTCAAACATGTTATAAGAGAAAGCTCAGGAATAACTGACTGATTCGTGGAGGTTTGTGTGCTTTTTAACATCTGACACTGAGAGAATGGTGTTCCTGTTCCATATTTTCACCTAAACCTAGATTGTGCCAAGTCTAGGACACCTCCTGTAATTCAAAGAGCTTGGAAATGACTTCAGACTCCTTTTCACAGGTTTAGGAAAAGTAGGATTTGACAGTAATTAACTAAATCAAGTTTCTTCCAGATTGATCAGACTACTGATTGAATGATATACAGTAAGATACTTCAGTGAAAAGGATTATTAATTGTTTTAACCTCACAATGGAGGAAGAAGAAACTGCATCTTCATTAAATAAGCTGCAGTTTTTTTGAAACTTGCTAGCTTAGGATGTTTGGCTCCTCTGAGGTTTTCTCCTGAATCACAGAATCGTAGAATCACAGGGGTTGGAATGGACCTCAAGAGATCATCTAGTCCAACCCCCTGCCAAAGCAATAGGTTTTGCCAAAGCAAAACAATAGGTTGCACAGGTAGGAGTCCAGATGGGTCTTGAATATTTCCATAGAAGGAGACTCCGCAAGTTCTCTGGGCAACTTGTTCCAGTGTTCCATCAGCACATAGACTTTATATCTTCCTCATGTATTGCAGGATTTCTGTTTTAAATGAATTATCCCCTTTTTCAGGACAGAGAGATAATTGCTCCTTGAATGCAAAGTTTGCATGGGCTTAGGTAATTTCTATATTGCACTGTCCGATTTTTATTTATTTTGCAATTACATCCTTATGCCTATCTCTGTCTGTCACAGTACATCAGAGAAATCTGTACAGTGACACTTTTAATACTGTGACTTACAGATTGTGTCTATCTTGCAGTACATTTTTGGAAACTCATGTAATCCTTAGCCCAAGAACAAGTACTTGTTAAATTTTCTTATAACTGGAGGAGCTCAGTAACATACTGTGGCTGTTCAAGTAAAAGGGTGTGGTGAGACAAATGGCTCTTATATGTAAAGATGTAATATAATGGCACGTTATGCATTACGTATAAGGGCAGAATACACAGATATATGTATGACAGGAAATTCATGAGAAGTGGTGAGAGAGTAAAGGAATATTTTGTCTTCTTTTGAGATCTTGTGATAAAGATGATAAAGATGATAAAGTCTTTTAAGATGAATTGCAGCATTATGACTAAAATGTTCACTGATGCTATGAACCATTAGTATGATTAGCTTTGATTCTGATTTCTACATAAGCAGTTTCACAAACCTCTGATTTTAGATTACAGAATATTTGTGTGTGTGTGTGTGTGTGTGTAGAAGATTCCTAATTAACTGAGTAACATACAGAAATACAAACTAATTACACAGTTGTCACGTTTCCCTATTTATTTTGGGGATTTATCTCACTGTAGCTGTTGCCTAAAATTGACCAGATAGGATCTGAGAGAGCAGTATTATACTCATTATGACCACAACATCTTAAACTCTTCATGACCATAAGAGGATGTTTCCTCTTCTCTTGCTTCCCTAACATCACCTACTTCTCTCTCCAGATGTTGCAGATGAAGTAGAGATAACTGTTACACTTTGGGTACAATGAAGGTGTGGGCAGGAGGTGGATCAAAAACTGGATGAATGACAAGTCTTAGAGGGTAGCGTTCAGTGGCACTAAGTACAGTGGGTCCAGACCTGTTCAATGTCTTCATTTATGATCTGGGCAATGGACTGGAGTACATCCTTACTGAAGTCAGATGACACAAAACTGAGGAGGGGAGGAACAGGTGACTCATCAGAGGACTGTGCAGCCATCCAGAGGCACCTCAGCAGGCCGGAGAGGTGGGCTGGCAGCAACCTCATGCAGTTCAACAAGGAGAAGTGCAGAGTCCTTCACCAGGAGAGGAACAATCCCAGGCAAGAGCACATGCTGGGGGCCACTCAGGTAGAAAACAGCTCTGTAGAAAGGGCCTGGGAGTCTTGTTGGCCATAAGGATGAGCATGAGTCAGCAGTATGCTCTTGCCACTAAGAATGAAAATGGTATTCTTGACTGTATTAGGCAAAATATCACCAGATGATGAAGGGACTGGAGCACCTCTCCTGCAAGGAGAGGCTAAGAGAAATGAGACTGTTCAGCCTGGAGGCTTGCTGTTGCTTTTTTGTTTGCCTATTTGACTATTTATTTTAAATAAACAATAATGTCTTTGTTAATACTTAATTCATCTCTTGGAGTAATCACCTGTACTTGATTGATGAGTTTATTTTTTAGTAAATTATAGAATTTAAATAAGAGAATGCTGGGTGTCATTGCCACATTTAAGAAAGAAGTATATCATCTTCCACAAAATCTTAATTCTATATCAGGCTGTAAATTAACAAACATATTTCACGTAAGAACATATTCTTCACCAGAAGGCTATGCAGTCCACAGGCTATTTGTGGAACCCTTGGAGATACCTGAAGACCCTGAAAAACTCAATCTCGCTTTGATGTTTTCTCTGTTTTAAGTAAGACATTTGATTTTGCCCTTCATTTACTTGAAACAAATGTAATTATACAGTTACTAGTTCTTGACTGAGGTAGCACTTGTAGTAGTTAAGGACTTCGGGGTGACAGTGAGTTTGGGATGTACTCAGATGAACAATCAAAGGACTATGGAAGACACATACTTGCTTAATTACTTCTGTTTCTCTTGTTGCTGGTAAATTTCCCAGTGAAAAAAACCATCCAGATCACCTTTGTTCTGTGGAAATACCTCCAGCTGATAAAACAGCCTGCTACTCATCAAGTGATTGCATTTGGCAAAGATGAAATAAAAAATAGCTGTCAATTGGGTAAGTCTTTGACAGTTAGAGGAGGCATGTAGAAGGGTCTACGAGGTTAATGGAAAAAATGTTTCAGAACCAAGCCGCTTCACAGTAATTGCTATCTGAAAAAAAATAGTTTTGCAGTTCTGTGAAACCGTTTCTATTCATATACTCTTCTAAACTTCTTGTTGCCAAGTGGGTTTTGACAGAACATGGTATCAGTAAGTAAGGAGAAAGTAAATGCCAAGCAATAAAACTTAAGAAAAAATTCTGAAAAATTAAAATGTGAAAAGACTAAAAAGAACTGATAAGATATACTCAAGTTTTTTACTGGACTAGACAAACTACCTGAAAGTATCTCTGTTTGTACTTTTCATTATTTTCCCATTGTCCGTTTCAATCACTTCAAGCAAAACTCTCTCACAAAACTTCATATTAGCTGGCTTTTAACACAATTAAAAATTGCTTTTCAGACAGTCATGCACACTGAGGGATAAGCTACCTCCATTTACTTCAGGACAAGATTGAGTACAAAAATATTTGTCATAGAATAGCTGACACACTACAGCATCACTCCTGACTTCAATTTCCAGTAAATTTTCTCCCAGTGTTAAAATTCATATTGCCCAAGAGTAGGTCATACTGTATCTGGCTAATGGAGAACAGCATGTACTCACTCAAAACATGGGCTCAATCAGCTCAAAGCTGTATTTTCCACGAATATGTATTCAATTATTTTTAGAAGTACTGAATCATTTAACTTCAATTAAACACATTTTAGCAACTTCATTTTAAAAACAGTGAATATGAGAAGTATTATTACACATACAGTGCAATTGTGTAACTAAATAAGGTTTAGAAGTGATTTCAGTGATAGCCAGTGCCTTTTAATATAAATAATATCCTACTAAATCTAGCCTATGGCAATAATATTAACTCTCTCTTTATTACTGACCAGTACTTAACAAGTATTTTACTGCTATCAATCCAAGATTGGTCAATCCAATACTTCATTGCAAGATTAGGTAATTCAGGTAATACTGGACTTAATTTCAACTACAGCAAGTCTTAGGAAAATTCATAGCAGTATTTCTTGCACTCAGAATATTTACGTGATACAAACTGAACAAGGAACAAGATTTGAGTGCCTCCTCTGCTCTCTCTGAATATTGCACCCCAATAGATGCAATTCAAATCCATGTGGTTTTAAAGCTCTAAATGCAACAGACAACTAAGATGCTAGTTGTATTTTCTCACCAAATCCTCATTAGACTACAGATGTCCCAGACTTGCATCTCGGCTGCCACAAAACTGGTAGAGACTTAGAGATAATAATGCTTATCTGCCTTCCTGCAGTGAATGAATACATCAACTTTAATGACAGTGGGGGTGTTAAAAAATTAAAATGCTGAAAGCCACCAAAAATATAAAGGATGACTCTGGGAATTAACACAACTCAGACTGTATAATCTCTATCTGTTCCAATCTTTGCATTGTGCAGAGTACTGAATTACTTTTCTGTAGACGGTTGAAATCTGAGATATGAGATAGGAGGGATGCTCCAAAAGTAAGCCCTCCTATTTTATTCTGTTGGTCCACAACATCAGATGTTGATAGTAAGGCCTTGCCACCCATATTTCATTACATTTAGTTGCAGTGTGACAGAAGGCAGCACAGTGGCAGTCTGACAAAATGACATCTGACATGGAAGCGTGCATGAAGCAAAGGTATATCATTGAATTCCTCCATGCTGAAAAAAAAATGGCCCATATTGAGATTCATCAATGCTTGCTGAATGTTTCTGCAGACCAGACAGTGGATGTGAGCACAGTGAGGCTGTGGGTGGTGCATTTCAACAGTGACAGTGGGTTACCTCCAATGATGCAGCCTTTTATGAGCACAACATACAGGCTCTTGTTCCTTGCTGGTGAAAATGCATAGGTAAAAGTGGTGACTATGCTGAAAAATAGTGAAGTGTAGCTGTGAACCTTCTCTACCAAATACTGTTATTGTGCTCTTTGTATCTGTTGTGATTTCCATTAAAATAACAGGAGGCATTACTTTCAGAGCAACCCATGCATAATGCTGTGTGTGTTATAAGAGTAACAGCCACAGAACAACAAGTAAAACAAAAGTAAATAAAATAAAAACAGATCTAAAATATACAAGCAGGAAACAGAAAATGTCAGAAAGGACAGTACTCTCAGCAAGGAAGAAAAGTATCAATAAAATCTTGCCTCCTGTGTCTGGTGAGCAGTTAAATATAAGGCTCCATTTATCAAAACTCTGCCTGAGCAAGACTCTGCAGACAGAAAAAAACAGGATTGTTCAGGAATATCTCTATTACTTTCTTGGTAGCTTGATACTGATTGATGCATGAAGTGTATGCACCAATAAACCGATGTGCCTTGTTTATTGATACTGCTCTTTCATAGGAGGGCTCAAACCAGATATGGTATTCTAAGTAAATATAGTGACTGCTGAGCAGTGGGATACTTGCTTCCCTTGATATACTTACTGTCTGTGCTCCAGCTAATACAGGGCCTTCTTACTTGTCAGGCTACACTGCTGTCTTACATTCGGCTTGCAGACTACCAAGCCTTCCAAGGCCTTCTGCACAGAGCTGCTCCTTGTCAAGTCACTCTCCTGTCTGTCGTGGGAATGTAGCAAGGAGTTCTTCCTTCCCAGGTGGAGAAATTTGTGATTTTCTTTGTTGAATTTTATGTCCATCCACCCCTATAGCCTATCTGGTGAAATGGGTCTGGCTGGCACAGAGTTCACTTTCCCCACAGAAGAACATATAGTGCTGTGCTCCATAGTTGTGGCTACAACAGCTTTGATATCACACCAGTGTTATGCCTATGTTTGAGTAGCACAGCAACAAGGCAGAGCAACAAGGCTGCCTCTTCAACC
This sequence comes from Pavo muticus, assembly GCA_016647715.1. NCBI lineage: Eukaryota > Metazoa > Chordata > Aves > Galliformes > Phasianidae > Pavo > Pavo muticus. The sequence goes on from JACDJE010000043.1 coordinate 4,186,751, forward strand.
TTTCCCAAAGCCAATAGGTTTGGGTAGACAGCAGGTAAGTAGAGGACAGAGCTGGGACAAGATGGTCCAGAGTAACTAAAAGGATATCCAAGATTGTATGATATTACTTTCAGAAAAACTTTGAAAGGGGAGCAAGGGGTAGACTCATGTTACCAAAGCGTTGGTCCTCCCAAGCAACCACTCAGGAAGAGGCCCTGCTTCCCAAAATGTGGCTGAACAACTCTTGCTGACGGGAGGTATAGAACAATTGTTTTCTCATTTGGCTTCCGCAAGGCCTTTGCTATTTTTCCTTTTCCTTTAGTTGAACTACTTTTTATCTCAAACAAGCCTGTTTTCATTATATTTTCTTCCACTGTTCTTTTGATAAGGGCAAGTAAGAGAGTAACATGATGGAGCTTACTGTGACGATCAGTGTGAACCCACCATATCTGGGTATCTCTGAATGACTGCTCTGCCTTTGAGCATATGAGTGGGTCTCCTAGCTTGGTGTCACCTGCAAACTTGACAAGTGTTTGCCGTCACCACCTCTCCATTGACACAGACGTTAAACAGGACACACTCTAGAACAGATGCCTGCAGTAGTGCATAAAATCATGGAATCATCTATTTTGGAAAAGACTCCTAAGATCATGAAGACCAACCATCTCTGCTCTTCCATCAATTTGGAAACATCTCTCATATTTTCTGTGTCCAAAGCTACATCGTCAGACTTCATTTCCTCCCAAAGAACTACTATCTGAAACATTCTATCAGTGACTTTTATTTTAACCACTCATGCATATGGTTTTATCCTTCAATTAAATGGACTAATATAACTTGATGAAAGTTTTCATTATCCTTATGAATTCACTGTCATGTCAGTTCATCTGAAGCCAGAATTGAGGAAGAGTGACATCCATTAGGAGCCTTTGAGGCTCATTGCTCAAACTGTTTGGAACTCTTTAATTGCACAACTATCTAGATTATGTCCTTACAGAAGTTGTGAGTGCAATAAAGCTGAATATCAATAAACACTAGGGGGGAAACAAGACATATAATTCGAGATTATACTTTGTGCAGACCACCTATTGCATGCTATTATTCAATTCTCTCACTGTAAAAAAGGCACATAGAATTAGAATCACAGAATCATTTAGGCTGGAGAAGTAACATCAAGTCCAGTAGTCAGCTAACACTGTGAAGTCCACCACTAAACCATGTCCTGAAGCATCACATCCACATGTTGCTTAAATACCTCCAAGGATGGCAAATCTTCCATTTCTCTGAAAATCCTCTTCTAATGCTCATCCTTAGTGTCAGTTATAATCTGTATATTGAAAAATAATAGATTATATAATTTTTCCTGTGCCACCTGCTGTAGGGAGCCTGTTTTAGCAGAGAGTTGGACTCAACGACCTCTAGAGGTCTCTTCAAGCCCCTACAGTTTTGTGATTCTGTAATAATATGTAACGATCATTTATTACTACAAAATGTTTTATCTGGAAGAGTGAAATCTAACTATGACTAGGATTTGTAACTGATCTTCTGTCTTCTAATGCAACTTCTTCAGAAGAAAACCACTTGACATGTATGTATCTCTAACTTATTATATTTAGCAGTTCCTCAAATCAACTAAGTATCTATAAAGAACATGCAAATAAAAGTGATGCTACAGTGGAATAAAATATAAAATAATAGAATTATCTTAGCTGGAAAGACCTTCAAGATTATTAGGTTCAACCATCAAACTGACCTAGTGAGTCACTAAACCTTGTCTCTTGGTGCTATGTTGACATGTCTCTTAAATGCCTTCAGAGACAGGGACTCTACTTATCTGGGCAGCCTGTTCCAGTGCTTGACCACCTTCTCTGTGAAGAAATTCCTCCTAACACCCAATCTAAAGCTCTCCTGATGCAACTTGAGGCCATTGTCTCAAGGTGTTTTTTACATATCTATTTATATTTTTATACTTAAAGCGCCAATCACCTTATTGATAAACATTCTTCGGAAACATTCTGATGGCGAGGTAAGAACAGCAGTCAGCCTGTTAGTACCTCAGCATTTCTGTTTACTTGTCACCTGAGAAAACAGACCAACAGTCACCTAGCTGCAACCTGCTTTCAAATAGTTGTAAAGACTGATGAGGTCTCCTCTCCACCTCTTCTTCTTCAGACTTCACAACCTCAGTTCTCTTATCTGCTTCTTGTATGTCTGGTTTTCTAGTCCCTTCACCAGCCTGCACCACTCAAGGTATGGTCTCACCAGTGCTGGGAACAAAGTAATACTAACTTCACCAGTCTTGTTGGCCAGGGTGACACTGGTCCTCTTGGCCATCTGGCACACTGCTGGCTTGTGTTCAACACAGCGACTAAACTACCTGAATTATCTAGAAGTAAAATAAATCTAACCATATCTGAAAGTGTTAATTTTGAGGGTTTTTCATTTCCCAGACAAAATCAATTGTTCTGCAATCAAGAATCCCAATAAATCAGAGCACATTTATTATTCATAGCAATGAAACCCACCCGTACATTGATAGCAGTCAACAGCTATTAAAGACAGTGGTGGTAGTGCTTTATTTTGCCACTGTGTCATTTCTCCATATAATTTGAAGGACTGGGAAGAATATATATCTCATTCCTTGAATTCTTCACATTTTCTCTTCCTGAGCAACCTAGGCATAATGATAATGCCCTTTATAGCAGTACCACCTGTTACAGCAAGCAGCTAGCTGGACACTCTGACCAGTATTCACATTATGAAACTGAACAACTTGTGGAGAGGATATTTTAACATTTTTGAGGTTTCAATGATGATAATACTTCACCCAAAAATCTTAGAACACTAGATCTTGCTAAATCTAAATTTTGCATTTAAATTCCTAAAAGTTAGATTAATTCACCTGGGACATTGTGCATTTATGTGTATGTAAATGCACATGAGCACACAAGCACACAAAATTATCGCTCCAGTTGCCACCATATAAAAGTATTAATGAGAAAAACTAGGTTGAAGTCATCATCATTAGTAGGATAAATAGTATTTTTGATCATCACCCTTCACCCCCTGCCAGGTAAGAATAATTCCTTCTGAATTTAATAATAATAATAATAATAATAATAATAATAATAATAATAATAATAATAATTTAGTACAACGTATTTTATCCCTTCTTGAATAGGAAGTAGAGAAATCTCTCATTTCTCAAATACCCCTTTAAGATGGTCTCTTTTTACCTGGAAATGATCAAGTATTAAAGTATCCATGCTGTGAAAGAGAATTCCTGCTTTAGTAAATTGATGTCTAGAAGATACCAGAAAAGCTGCAGGACAAGTCCTGGAGACTATGTGTACATTTACATGTTACAGTAATTCAAAACAGGCATAAGTCTTTATTATGCCCATATGGCTTTTTATTCACCTCATTCCTAAATCCCTTAATATATTTACGCTTACTACTTGTAAAGAAAGAAAGGCAGAATTCCTCAGTTATCTCCTTCTTTTGCAATTCCAGATGGCTATGTGACATTTCTCATTTCTAGAAAGAATACACAGCACAACAAGGAATATATTTAACTCACATTAATCTGAGTCAATGCTTGCTCAAAAACTTCTGTGTTTGTTAAGATGCCATTTATCAATGTTAGCCTTCCAAGGAAGGAAGGAAGGAAGGAAGGAAGAAAGAAAACATATTTAAATAAGTAAACTATAAATTATGTTAAAGCAATAGAAACTTGATTACTTGGAGTAGGTTATTTTCAAACTATATCATGCATGCCTTTTGTACAGGTGAGTAAATAAATGTGCATAATAAATTATTAGAAACATAAAATCAAATAATGTATCTTTCATTTTCATGAAAACTACAAACATCCAAACTCAAAAAAATTCAAGTCATTGCATGCATTTTACCCACACATCAAAAGTAAGAGTAATAATTTTTTAAATTATATTCTTCACAAAGCTGTTGTGGAAGGATACATGTGAATTTGTTTTCCTAAGTATACTTCAATCATTTTGAATTTCTCAGTTCCTTGTATTGTGGACAGTTTCAGGCACTCCTACAACTTAGCAGTCTCAGTACATCGGTGCTAGCGTCTGAAGTCAAGAAGAGGGAGAGGCAGGAAGTCCTGAGTGCAAACACTTGGTATCTATCAAACTAAAGCAAGAACCATTAATTCCAAAGTAGAAATGCCAGCATGTCACTAGAGCCACAATACCATGGTTGTGTTTTCATGTTTGTGACAGACAGTGTTAGAGTTCAAACTGTTCCTTTTTCATTTACTTCAAGAAAAGTCCTCAGTGCTGCATTTTCCTGGACAAGTAAATTGAAATTGTACATAAGTTTTAGGAGCAATTGTGGAGACTCGTTTTGGCACTAGAGTAAGAATGAACTCAGACTCACATGTGGAATCTCTTACGCCTTCAGAAGTGTCTTCACTTAGTGGGACAATAGGTTTGTCACCAAGTGCTTGTGGCTCAGAAAGGAGAGAAGGGTTTAACATAGCTCCTTTCTTCTGCAGTTAACTGTTCTATTATTTCATGAAAAGCAGTGAAAAGGATTTAGATCCTGTCTACAGTAAAGCACTCTGCCAATCATAAAGGCAGAGAGTTCATCTGAGTAGTATAAACTTGCAGTCTGATCATGAGCCTTGTGGAAAAGTATGAACGCTCTTCCTGGTTAAATCAGTGCAGCGTACTCCAAGATGCAGAGAAACTACAGAATCACAGAATCGCAGGGGTTGGAAGGGACCTCAAGCGATCATTGAGTTCAACTCCCCTGCTAAAGCAGGAATCCTACAGTAGGTTGCACAGGTAGGCGTCCAGTCAAGTCCTGAATATCTCCACAGAAGAAGACTCCACAACCTCTCTGGGCAACCTGTTCCAGTGCTCCACCACCCTTACCATAAAGAAGTTTTTCCACATGTTAGTACAGAACTTCCTACATTCGAGTTTTAGCCATTACTCCTTGTCCAGTCACTGTGTGTCACTGAGAAGAGCCTGCCCTCACCCATTTGCCTTCCATTTCCCTTTAGATATTTATAAACATTTATCTTATCCCTTCAGTCTTCTTTTCCCCGGGCTGAACAAACTCAGGTTACTCAGCCTTTCTTCATATGGGAGATACTCCAGGCCCTTAATCATCTTTGTGGTCCACCACTGGACTCCTTCTAGGAGATCACCGCCCTTGAACTGGGGAGCCCAGAACTGGACACAGTATTCTAAGTGTAGCCTCTCCAAAGCAGGGAAGAGGAGGAGGATTTAAAAGCAAATACTTACCTTTGAACTTCAGCATACTTAAGAAGGAGACAAAACCTGAACTGCTTTCTTTCCCCCAGTAAGATCTATTTTATTTTTGTGCATGTTTATTAATACATACTCTAGCATTTTTAGAGGAAAACATTGGTGACCCAGTCCACAAAATGCTCATGACTTCAGAAACATATGGAGTTTGGGGATCCACCTTTGCCCTTGAGCATGTAAGTTTTGTGTTTGGATCTAAGCATCGATACTCAAAGTAGGGCTAAATACATAGAAAGAATTAACATGAATCTGGCATCAGTTATGAAGGCATGTGAGAGGGAGGAAAAAAATCCATCAGTTGCTTCGATAATGGTGAGAGGTTGATTTTAATACAAGAAAGTGCTCTCTCTTTAATGAAGGAGAAATAGATCCCAGTGGAAGAGAGAACAAAGGTCAAAGGCACAGCTTTTCAGTGCAGGAGAGGTGAGAAACACACACTTGACTTTATTAACTTAATGTTCAGTCAAAATCTGCAATAATTTCTGCATACCTTTGTCTTTTAAAAATCAGTATTGCCCTTCTCCAAAAGCTTTGGAACAAGAAATGTGAATTTCTAACAGTTCTGGTTTTGAGCAGACTTACATTAGCTCACACTAATTGTTAGGAAGAGGAGTCTGGTTTCCTCTGAAAAAGTATTCCTTTCATCATGCAAAGTGTTCCTAACCACAGAACCTCACTGGGGACTGGCAAAAATAGGCATGATTTTTCTGGGCATTGCAGGCTGCAGAATTAAAGGATGCTTGTCAGTAAGTAAGGAAGGGCTAGCTCTTTCTTACCATTGCTAGGACAGTCAGTACCTACAGCTGGGGAATTTGGTCTTGTATGGATAAAGTCAGCATTCCCTGAGGATGGAAAAGGGTTTTTTGCTCTAAGTCAGTTCTCTCATTTAACCGGAGAAGAAAAGAAGAAAGAATCAGTTTCTGGGTATCAGCCAAGGAAAGATATGCCTGAATCCATTACGCTGAGAAGGTTTCATTGTGTAGCTGTTCTAAAAGATTAAGGAGCATGACTGACTTCAGACTAAAGAACCTGAATTAGAGTTACTAGATTCATTGATATAAGCAACTGACAATGGATTGTAGATTGTACTTTATAGGCCAGTATAATAACCTGTCCTAATGTAAAGGTGATTCAATAGGCCAGCAGCCAGAGAGTTGAATTTAAATATTAGCATCTGTACTGCTTAAGTGATGCAGAACAAAATTAAAACTGCATTTGAAAATCAAAATACGTAAAAAGAACATTCCTTTGCTCAGAGTCAGTTTTTAAATTCAAGGTGGCAGAGATTGGAAGTAACAAATATTATTGTCATCCATATAATAACCAACAGTGCCAACTGGAGGAAAATCTATATTCTAATCTCATCAGCTGTAATGAAAGAAGAGGTTTTGAACATCCCACTGGTTTGGCATGATATGCTCTCTGTCCTCTGGCCCAATACAAGCCTCCAAAACCTCAGACCTAAAGCTAAGGCCTCCACCTCCACTAAAGTCACCAGTAGTTAGGCAAAGGAAAAGCAGAGCAATTTGTTTTGGCATTCTTACTTACACTTTTTCACATCAAAAGGATAAGATGTTCTGTACAAACAAATGAGTTTAAAGAGAAATTACTTCATATCTAAACTATGTCTTACTCCAACGAAGAAGTCACAACTTACAGTTTAGTCTGACAGGACCAGGTAATTTCATCTGACTCTCTGTTTTTTAGGATGTGTCCTATAATACATTTGCATTTGAGAGTTGTCATTCAACTCATAAATTATTTTAGTGAAGCTTTCAATCTTTTAAATCTGTGGAGGAAAGTACTCTAATATTTCAGCATCGGTCTCAACAATAACATGTACAGACACAGTCATTGCCCTTTTTCTGGTATTTAATAACCAAAAATTAGTTTTGTATTTGCTGCCATGGTATCACCCTAGAAGCTCATATAAAGGTATTGTCTCCAGATTTCCACAGATCTTCCAGTTGAGTGTACTGTATGTAAAACCATTGTTTATGACCAGCTCTATGACAATGTGATTGGGTGCATGACATGACATTTTCTTTTAAAGAACCTGCATTACCTAATGTTGGAGTTGACTCTGTTCTCATTATTTACTCTTCCACTCACTTTAAATAATACCATAATGTCAATTTTATAACATCTATAACCTACTTCCAGGTCACTGGCAGAAATACTAAAGGAAATGAACCCCTTTGGTGATGAATCTCACTAAATTTTTCAAGATCCATCAATCTGTTCATGATGTTCTTTGACATTTAATCTATTGATATTAACATTTTAAAACTGAATTTTATGCAATTGTGAATTAACTTTTTATAAAAGCCCAGTTATTAAAACTATGCCATAATTTAGATTAATTTAACTTACAGCCTTCTCAGAAAAAAAAAATCCTGCTTAACAAGATTTATTTTCATTACATTAAAATTATGGAGATAATTGTATTCTAATCCTCTGTCATCTGAATACTGTGTCATCCTTTCTTTTAATTGCCTCAGACAAGTAGGAGTCAACTGACTTATTCCCCCATATACAGCAACATAATATGGCCTCTTCTGAACAGCAGTTTGGGGAGGAAGTGTTAATGAACAGTGCCACTGGGATCAATAAAACAGATGTATTAAGCAAAAATGAATCAAGTCTGTACTAAAATAGTTATGCCACTGTCCCATGTCAAAGTTTGCAAAAGGAACAGTTGATTTCAGGACACAACTATTGTAATTACTCTCATAAAAATAGACTGTTGAGCCAATGAAAAGAAACCTTAGCAAACAAAAACATCAGAAAATATCCCGTGTGTTTTATGAGTTATACTCTAGAGCATTTTGTAGCAGGTAAAATTCAGATACCATATGCTACACACAAAAATGCAAGGAAAAAAAAAAAGCCCAGCATTTTTAGATAAGCGGGGAAAAAAAATACCAAAAATATCTCTCTCTGCACTAGCACAGTAAGAAATTGACAAGGCAAAACTGATTATGAGTCATCACTAAAATAACCCTGCCTCTGCGAGAAGCCAGATTGGGAAAGAATGTATAAGAATCACTAATCACTATGTGTGAGGGAAGCCCACACCAAGATAAAACTGCTCCTAAGCATGAATTTTGTGAATCTCATAAGGAGATCTGTGTGTCTTTTGCAATACTTGACAGAAATAATACTGCTTAACTTATGGAATTCACAATACTGGAGCTAAAAAATTCCTCTGGTCCTGTAGAAAGACAGAGACTTAAAGAAGATAAACTAAAACAGAAACTCATCTGCATTCTCTTGCAAAACTGCTGGTATTTTTAACATTCTTGGATTATTTGAAACTGCAGGAAAAAAATGCTGATATTTTTGTTTTTATTTCAAAAATAATGTAAATTCTCTTTGTCCTACCTTCTAGTGGAGTGGCTGGAATGGTTGTATTATACTGTTGCATTGATATTTGTTGTTTTTTTTTCTTGTTAAAGAATTTGATTTTGAAACGGCATTTCAGGGTAAGTGGTATCAGGTGAAAAAATTTGTCTTGCTACAATGCAAATAGTATCTAGTAAATATCTAATGCAATCAATTCAAATAATATCTAATAAATCTAATAAATATCTACAAATAATAATATCTAATAAACAGGAAGAACTAGAGATCTATGTGTGGCCACAAGGGCCATGATCTCACTGCAGTCTGAGAGACATGGTGGGACATCTCACATGACTGGAATGCTGTCACAGATAGTTATGTACTTTTTAGAAAAGCCAGGCCAGCAAGATGAGGTGGTGGAGTTGCCCTTCATGTCAGAGAACAATCGGAATGTATTGAGGTCTGAATAGGGTGAATGATAAAGAAGCGGAGAGTTTATGGGGAGATTTAAGGGGCAGGTTCACATTACTGGCACCACTGTGGGTGTTACTACAGACCGCCTGATCAGGAGGAGGAAGCTGATGTGGCCTTCTACAGACAGCTTAAAGTAGGCTCACAGTCACAGGCACTGGTTCTCACGAGGGACTTCAATCACTCTGATATTTGCTGGAAATACAACACTCCCAGCCACCTACAGTCCAGTAGGTTCCTGATTATAGCTTTCTGACACAGGTGATGGAGGGTGAGAAGAGACATTTTGCAGGACTTTCTTCTTACAAAGAAGGACTGTGAAAGCTGAGGCAGCCTTGGATGCAATGACCATGAGACAGTGGAGTTCAGGATCTTGTGTAGAAGCTATAAGGTGATAAGTACAGCCACAAGTTGCACCAGAGGAGATTTAGATTAGGCATAAGGAAAAACTTTTTCTCTCAGAGAGTGGTCAGGCACTGGAGTGGCCTGCCCAGGGAGGTGGTGGTGTCGCCATCCCTGGCAGTGTTCAAGAGGCATCTGGATGAGGAGCTACGAGATATGGTTTAGCACCCTGTGGTAGCAATGGTGATGGGAGGACGGTTGGACTAGATGATCTTGTAGGTCCTTTCCAAACTTGTGATTCTATGATTCTATGATTCTATGGTAAGTAGGATTGCAACACTGAACTTCAGCAGAGCCAATTGGTGATAAGTAAGACTGCAACACAGAACTTCAGCAGAGCCAACTGTGACTCCTTCAAGGACCTGCCTAGAGGAATCCCATGGGTTAGAGCACTGGATGGTAAGGGGGTCCAAGAGAGCTAGTAGACATTCATGCACCGGCTCCTCCAAGCTCAAGATCAGTGCATCTCTAAGAGTAAGATATCAGGCAACGGTGGCAGGAGACCTGCATGGATGAGCAAGGAGCACATGAAAGAACTCAAAGGAAAGAAGAAAGTCTACAGAATGTGGGTCCAACCATTTGGAAGGAATATAGCAGTGTTGTCAGGGCATGCAGGCATGCAACAAGGAAGGCTAAGGCCTGTTTGGAATTAAATCTGATGAGAGAGGTCAAGAACAACAAGAAGAGGTTCTTTAAGTATAATCATAGGAGAAGGAAGACATTGGCCTGCTGCTGAAGGAGGTGGGCTCCCTGGTAATGGAGGACAGTGAGAAGGCAGAGTTACCAAACAATTTCTTTACTTCAGTCTTTATTGCTAAGACTGCCTCTCAGGAATCCCAGACCCTGGAAATAACAGAAAGAGTCTGGAGAAAGGAAGACTCTCTCACACAGGAGCAACTGAAAAGATTTTAAGTGACCAGTTCCTGTAATTACTGGAAAAGTGGTACTAAAGTAAGCCACTGGAAGAACTTATGCAAACAGATTCACTGTGTGAAAATATCCTTGTCCCAGGCAGGCTTCTACTAATATAAAAACATATAATTAAATAAATATCAAATAAAAATCATACAGTTTTTCCACCTTATTAAAGAAGAAATTATAATGTTCACAATGGAACAGATGAACAGAACAAACTCTTCTCTCTCATTGCCATATAGCGAAATCACAATTCTTTAATTATCTGACAATTAACTTACATTGGTTGACAAAATATTCCAGTATGCTGTGTAGAAGAATAGTCCTGTACAGACTATTTTGTCTGTACAAACTGACAGTTTGAAGCCTCAGCTGCAGAGGTATCAAAGTTACAATTCGTCCTAAGACATGGCTTTGACTGAAGCTGCTCTTTGAAGAAAGTCTTGATGGCCTTAATACTGAGTATCCCCTTGAGTGAGATTAGAGAGAAAAAAACTACCCAGAGAATGAACAGCAGAATCTGGCACTGATTTATTGTTTCACAAAGGTGATTTATTCATTCTGATTTTCAGTTGCAGGTCCTAGGTTCTGCGGCATGATACAGTAGTTCCAAATAGAAACTTCAATGGACAGCAGATCAATCCCTATGTATCCTGTTCCAAAAATATTCCTAAAGAACCTACTTAGAAATAAGAATTAAAATTCAGTGGGTATTAGTAGATCATCCCATTCACCACCCCAAACCAAAGCATTTCTACATCATAGCTGGCAGCATGTGTGTCTTGACTACATTTTTAGAATTGCCGTAATTTCCTAATACAGTTAATTCTGGATAGTTAAAAAGTTCTTTCCAATGTCTAACAAAAGTCTGCTTCTTTACAATTTGAGTTCTGCTCATCCTGTTCCCAATGACAAGATCAAATTAAAGAATGGGAGAATCACTGCACTGATTTATACTAGTGAAATGATTTGTATTAGGCACCAAATGGGAAATCACCACTGGATCGTGGATAAAACTCCGCTGTATGACACTCTCTGTAAAAGAAAGGAACTCTGTCATATTTCTCCCATGTTAATGCAGATAAAAGAGGCAGTAACAAAACTGAACTGTCCCAGCCATTTTCTGCACTTATTTGACTCCAGACAGCTGCTATATGACACTGCTGTCATTTCCTTGCTAGTCTAACCCAATCTCTATTTTATAGTGTCTGCGGTGCATATGTCCCAAGGCACTCCACATAAAAACATAATTAAAACAAATACAACACTGAATAAGATTTAGATACAAAGCACCCTTTTACCGTGTTCCTTCCAGCAAAGAGAGGTATGATTCTATATACTCAAAGAGTTTACTGCAGAGATGAACTGCTCCCTACATGCTTCAGATAGCTTGTCTGTGAATGTACCATTAAATGTCAGCCTATACATATATCATCTAGGGGGGAGAGGGGAAGGAGAGGAGGAATCAATAAAGTAAAATGTTCATATCTGAGTGAGACACACAAATTTGAACACAGGCACGTAAATAAGTGGCTCTACAAAGACAAGGCATTTGCAGTGTCGCTTGGCATCAGAAGGATCAGCACTTCATAAACTTCAGTTCAGCTGTTCAGGGACACAGCACAACACTTGGTATGGGATTATCGGCAGCAGGACTGAAAATGGACATGATTATCTGTAGTACATATTGGTAAATGGAGGTTGCTTTACTGTGCTTCACAATGCTCCCTCCTGCACTCTTACACTTCTGTTGCTCTGTGCACTGCGGATGATTCAAGGAATTTGTCTGACAGTGCAGTGCTCTCAGGACACAAAGAAGAAATGAGCTCATGGCACAAAGACTTTTTTGCATCCCACTGTCTGCTGTGCACACAAGTGCTGGAGCGGGAAGAACTGCAATATTTTTCTCCTCAGACTTGTGTTGCAAATGTGAGAAAGGGTTATCAGGACTCCTGGGGCACTTTTAATGACACCAGAAGAGATTATTTAACTTCCAAAGGTTCACATATAATAATTAGATTAGAACCAGCTGTTATCAGACTGGTCAGTCTTCTACAGCTAAAAGAAATGTCAAACTGCTGTGGAGGATGCAAACAGGGGAAAACAATATGGTCTTGCAAAAAACACTGGGAGAAAAATGTGCGAGGAAGACATTTTCAGAAGTATTCTGGGGAAAACACAGAAGTGTTTTAAAATGAGGGATGGAATCTAAAACTGAATTCTTACTGTGATAAAATACATGCAATGGAAATTTTGTAGATGATGCAAGGTGCTGTATTTAAATACCTAAATCGCTTTGACATTGTCAATGTAAGTCCTCAGTTATTCACACATACTGAAGCTTTTTGTCTTTAAGCAGCTCTCTCCATTTTCTCACCTAAATTTCCACAGCTGTCCCTTGCTTGAAATACTGGACCTGGAGTGTGGAATCATTGAACATTACTCACTTTCTTTACAAATCTTCAATATTACGAGTAGAAAAAAACACTGAGTGAAGTTACTTTTCCAGATAAAGGCAGTGCTTAGGAAGATGCCTAAACTGAAGTGAAATGGACAGCTGAAGTGCTGAATAAGAAAAAAAGCTTTCACCCACAAGTTGCTTATTTAAATCAAATGGAGTTGAACTAACTAGGAGCACCACAGAATGCTGCAGCTCAGGCATGTCCAACTCGCAGGCCTCGTGCAGCCCAGCCCAGTCTGTCCTGCAGCTGCTCCCTGTCCGACTCCATCACGGCAGCAGCTCTGCTCTGCTGAGAGGCCCAGCCCAGCCCCAGGGTATGCACTCATCACTCAGCAACAACCAAACATCTGTGTGTGGTCGGCACTGTCTGGGCTGAAACCAGGACACAGGGAAGGTACAGTGCAGTGCTAGCTCAAGTTATAGCAAATAATTGTATGCATTGTGATACGCTGGGTAAACACAGTCCTATGAACAGAAAAAAGTATGCAGCCATGCTTTCTGTTTGGATAAAGGGATTTGAGAATATGTTTAAAGATTGCTAAAAATATTATCATTTTTTTACATATTTGCACTCCATTTTCAGTTGGCATGAATACATCACCTGTGCGTTTTCAAATGGAATATACAGGGTTGCAATCAGATATTCAACTCAAACATTTGATCACATCTCTTTTACAGAGAGAAATATCCCTCACTTCACAATCATGCCATATTCATGTCACTGCTTTTTGTCAGTATGTACATTTGTGAACAATTGATTTCAAGGATGAAGCTCAGGAAAAATAAATTTTCATCAGAATTCTCTGACGAACACCTTGAGAACTCATGGAGAACTGCAGCCACTGCCATTGAACCAGCCTGATGCATTAGTTTCACAAGAACAAGGTCAAATATGCCACTAGTTTTGCATTTTATTGCTCTCTTTTTTACATTTTAATAACAAGTATTAAAATAAAAATATGTTTTGTTACTTACACATATTAACTATATTATATATTTTATATATGTGGCCCAAGACAATTCCTCTTAACTCAGTGTGGCCCAGGCAATCCAAAAGGTTGCACACGCACAATGTAACGGTTACTGTCAGTCTGCATGAGCTGACTTTGCATTTCACTGTAGTTACATCATTTTGCAAGCAACATTTCATGTTTTTAATCACAGAACCACAAAATAACCTGAGTTGAAAGGAACACACAAGTATCACTGAATACATCTCCTTGCTCCACACAGGAACAACAAAAATTCAAACCCTATCCCTGAGAGCGGTGTCCAAACACCCCTTGAACTCTGGCAGCTTGGGGCCGTGACCACTGCCCTGGGCAGCCCATTCCATGCCCACCGTCCCCTGGTGCAGATCATTTCCCTAATACCATCTGGCCTTCCCAAGACAGCAGGGACAGTGGCACACTGTTACTGGTTCATAAGTTGATAGTTCATAGATAGATATCTGAAAATAAGATGTTTGAATAACGAACCTTTTCAATTGTCATGTCCTTTCAGTCATTAATTCATTAATTCATTTGTTCAACAGTGAAATCTGAGATTGAACTTGTATTTCATCTCTCAAAAGGAAGTAGAAACAATAATTCTAACATTAATGTAATGGTTTGCTGTTTCATTGATGCTCTAGATTCTTAGCCATAGAGAGTATAAGACTGGATAATATTTGCATGCTGCATGCACTGAGAATGCTCTTCCTAATGATGACTTCTGAGGGAAAGTCAGGAGAGACTAATTGAATAACAGCGTTTTAATTATTGAAGACACAGAAGGAGAATGCCACTTTCTTAGTAGGATGAATGCTGACAAGGTTAACACCCTGCATTGTCAGGCAATAATAACCCTTGATTTAGTTTCTGAGCTAACATTTACCAAGGTTCTGAGAAAATGTGTGCTTTGGAGATGCCCTCTCTGAAAAACCAGAGAACAGTTCGGAAGTTACAAAAAGAAAGAGTGATTCATTGCAGTTTATTGGATTTTTTTTCTCCCTAGAAATTAATGAAACATTTAAAGAAAAATATTGAAGAAAGTTTTCTTTAATGAAGCTTATGCAGTTTACTGGGAACCATGTCTACCTTCTTTGCTCCAGACATCCTAAGAACCATACTGTACCAGAGTACTTGCAGAATCTTAGCAATGCTTGCGCATAATCTGGAAGTACTATTCTTGTGGCTTAAAAGATTGTTCTTATTAAATGTTTCTGTTTCAGTCAAAGTATAAAAAGTTAGGAAAATCACAATGAACCTGGAAAATCAGCTTGTGTTGCCTTCCCCACTTAGGTTACTTGCAAAAATCCCAAAAGTTTGATTCAGCATAAAACGTGTTCCAAGTCATACAATGCCTCAGCTAGTCCAGATGCCAGAGATTACAAAATCTAACAAAAAGCACATAAAAACTTACTTGTAGTAAGGAAAGTAGTAAGTTGTAGTAAGATTCACAGAAATCTACATATGTAAGTAACAGGAGAAGGACAAACAAAGCATCTATCATAAAAGGGGGAGAAAGGCAAATTACTGGAGAAAAGAAGCTAACAACCTAGCTCTAAGTACATTGAAGAAGACAAGGAGAGCCAAGAGCCAGTGAGGAGCTGTTAGAGAAAAACCGTATTAAATAACTCCTACTTTTTCAGAAGACAATGGTAAGCTTTCAGGTTAGGGAAAAGTATACATATGTATCATAATTTTAACAATGTTTTTTATGTTCTGTCATGGAAAAACCACATGAACAAGCTAGGAAAGTATAGAATTAATGAAACAATAACAGGGGAATTAGAAAGCTGCTTGGAAAACTATATTTGGAGAGAATACCTGAGCAGTTTGTGGGCAAGTTGTATTGCAGCTCCAGAGTTTCACAAGTGTTTGTCCTGGTGATACTTAATATTCTCCTTAACGACCTTGATGAGTATGCTTGTTACAAATTGGAGATGATAACTGAGCTAAGTGCACCTGTAAGCATGCCAGAGGACAGGATAAAGTTGGAATGATCTGTATGGGTGTGAGAGCTGGGATAATTAAAAGAGACTGTAAATCAGCAGGGACAACTAGAAGGTACATTGACAGAAATCATCAATTTAAATACATTCGGGCTAGAAAATAAGTGTCTGGGAAGCATTTCTGCAGAACAAATCTGAGGATCTTAATGATTTACAATCTCTACAAAAGCCAGTAATGCCATGCTGTTGTGGAAAAGGCAAATGTTTTGAAAAAGGCAACTACTAGATAAGAAGGTACAACTTGGACAATAGGAAATAAACCTTGTCTTCAATTCAGAAATCCATACAGTTTCAGCTGAATGTTTGAACATTTCAGCTGAACATGCTTTGGACAAAACATCTCAAGAAATGTGGAGATTAGCAGAAAAGAGTCAATAAAAGTTCATGAAGAAATGCAAAAAAAAATCTCTGGCACCAGATTGAGTTTGGATTGTTGTAGAAAGCAAAGGAATAGGCTTACATGTCAGGCTTACTTGATGACCAGAAAGATTCGTGTTAGATGTAAATAGAAAAGTTGCAAAAACTGAGATCACTGAAGTAGCTGTACTCAGCAAAACATTCCTATTTTTAGACTTCATTAGTGTCCACCAGGATTTATGCTGCTGCCTGTTTTGTCAGCTGGTCATTCTGCCCAGGTTTCTTATTAAGTAGAGGTAGTTAGGTACAGGCCATCAGCAAGCAGCAGCTCTATCTTTAGACATATGAGACATGCCAAGACTTCAACTAACAGTATTCCCACCTTTCTCAGTCCAACCAAGGATGAAAGCACCCTACTTTGCACTCCATTGTGAAAGCAAGTGGCTGATACTTCAGGAACATTACCAGCATGATTATCTTTTGCTTTCAAGGAAACTTTGATAAAGCTACACTGATAGGGTTATTTTGCATGCTGCTGTTCCTTGCTGACACTCAAATGTTGACCTCTCCGAGAGAGAAAACCTTGCCACATTATCCTATAAACATCAGCAGTGAGGCCAGAGCAGTGAGGCAGTGGGGGATGAGTTTTTCAGCAGTGGTGACGATGGTAGTGGGTCACCTCTGCTGGTACAGATTTTTTTTTGCAGATTGTTACAAGCGCAGCACGCAGGCTCTTGTTCATCACTTGTGAAAATGCTAAATGCTAATTATGGTGACTATGTTGAAAAATAGTGTTTTGTTGCTGAGAATTTGCTCTGTCAGATAGTGTTATTGCGTGCTTGTATCCCAGGAATTGAATAGGCGGCATTACTTTTGGTGCTACCTAAATACTGACTAATATGCTGATACTCAATACTGAACATTGGACAAAGACAATAATGAATCTGATTCATCAACAGTATTTTTCTCTCAATCAACAGCCAATGTAACTAAAACAAAATAAGAGCTAGAACATGTGGAATAAAATTATCTTACGTTAACGTGAATGCGGCAGTACTCATTACTGCCTGGGAGAAAGAGCTATGGTAAAATCAACGCAAGACAAAAGGAGATACTCATCCACATGTGATTTGCTTGTTTTTTGTTTTTTTTTTTAATTGGTTCATTTACTATTTCTGTTGGCAGTCTACCTCCTCCAAAATCAGAGTAACTGTTGTGAAGAAAAATACATTTGAAATGAACAGACTTTTAACAGCAGAGCTCCATGTGCTTAATCAACATTCTGTTTTATTATAGAATCAATTCACATAAAGAAAGAATTATTTTAGCAGCACAGTGAAAATACTCCACAGAGGCAAAAAAAAGAAAGGTGGAGTACTCTTGTATTCTAAGTGCTGTGGTTTTGAACCTGAACAACTTCAAATTCTGTTGAACCAGATTTCCAAAGATGTCTGAACAAGATATACTATACTTGGAATAATATAGGATATCAGTATACCTTTGTTGCTGGAGATTCATACCCCTTGGAAGTGACACAACACCCAGAAGAAAAGAAGAAATATGCAGTAAGAAATGAAAAGCAAACTATAGTGTAAGGAAGGACATAAAGAATGGGGAAAAGAAAGAAAGAAAAAGATAGGAAAAGACAAATTAATAATATATAACCCATCTTCCCTGAATGTCTTTTGAATACTATTTTTCTTCTTTTGCATCCCTACACCTCTAATAATATTACATAAACTGGCATATGCAAAAAGTAGTCATACTTCTAAAAAAGCAGTAAAATTATTACATTTGCAAGATCAACGTACTAATGACCTGAGGCTTTTACTTTGATTTATTGTTCATATTCAAAGTCTTCAAAACAGTAGCATTAGTTGTTAATACCAGTTCCCTTCGATCCTGAGACATTCCTAGAATTTATATAAATCAGTGAACCCAAGGAACCCTTCAGCACAGTGAGATTTTGTAAATACTAAGTTATTTCATTTCTGAACCTCTAAAACTCAGTTTGCCTAGTTGCACATCCACTAGGCATATAACAAAAGTTTTAACCCTCACTCATATTTAGTGCACTCCATGAACAATAATGCATCGTGAATGCATTACTAAAAAATGATTTTATTACTGAAAATAAGATTTCACTACCTTGTTTGTTCTTAATGGGGAGATTCTTCCTCTTCTCCCTCAAATACAACCATTTAATCACATAAATAAATACAAATAAGAGATATTATCAGAACTCTGATGTGTTTGCAAAGTTTGATGTTTTTTCATCTAATTCAGTAAGAGAAGGGAAAAAAAAAGACAATATTTGGTCATCCATTTAAGAACAGCAGCGACTTAAAAAACACAAGAAGAAAACACAGCTATCCAATTGTCAGGTGGTGATTTATTCTTCTGCAGTAAAATTAATTGTTTTCAGTTCTAAAATCATCTAAGGACATTTCTCACCATTCTGCATATTCCTTTAGGGCTTTTCTCCCAGGAGTTCTTATTTCTATTCTCTTGGTTTTAGCTTGTCTGACTTGTGTATGTACGTGTGTTCTGATGGTCCTGGAATATAAATTAAAATGCCACTGGCACCAGACTTCTGATGGTATGAGCCAGAGCAGAGGCCACTAGACAATGTTTCAAATTCAAGTGAAATAATGAATAACTTAATGTAGGCAATGATGAAGCCTGACTGGAGATTTACGTCTGAGAAAACAAAAATGCTCAGAATGACGATTGTTGATGCCTTTACTAGAATGATCAGATATTGCTGCTTATTTGTTCTCACAATAAGAATGTCTGTGGATTTTTGTTGTTCTTTTCTCCTTTCCATCCATAGGAACAACCTGAAGGATACGGAAGTCACTTACAGTCATTATTTAGATACGGGTCTGTATCTACAGAGGCTTAGCTGCCTGCATGTTAGTGTATTTTGTAAATGCCGCTGTTAACAGATTAAACATTTAAAAAACACTAAAAATATTATAACCATCAGAAAGATTCCTGCAGTGGTGATTTAGCATAGAGAATGCATCATACGTATTTTCAGTGTTGGTGTGGTGTTTGTAAGATGAGATTCTTGCCTCTTGAAATCACTGAGGTTTTTATATCTGAACTTAGATCAGATCAGTATTCTACTCACAGAGAAGATGTCTTGATGTTCTTTGTCTAAAGAATCAGAATCACAAAGTATGCCTTGCTAAAGGATTGTAAAACTGCCTGCTTTAATTCAATAAATCCTTAATATATTACAATAATTCACTTTTTGTACTGAACAAGACAACCAGAGTAGGCTAACTAGAGCTAGTGGAATTTAAAGGTGTTGAATTTGCAGATTTTAAAGTGTAACATCTGCAAAAGCTGCTTTTTGGTGGAAGAAAAAAATAGTAATAATATCTTTTTTTAATTACACTGTTTTATACTTCAGACAATTTTCTATTATATCTGACTTCCTGCTTAGAAGGTTATTCTGTGCAAATTACTTACTGTAAAAATTTTAAACCTGTGTCACTATATTTGAGTGAACGGTTGGACAGTTACTTGAAACTGTGAAGCAAAATGATTATTCTTGTTTTCCCTTTATAATGACAGAGGTAATCTTCCAGAACAGCAGCAGCATTCTGCTCTTACATGTGTCCTTAGCAATACAACCTCAGTTCCCTTATTCTGAGAGTTCAGCGTAATATAAATGTGTTACACCCTTTCTGAAAGAGTTATGTATCAATAATTACTACCACTCAGTATTCAAATACAGCTAGATGTTAAAGAGTTCATCAGCTCAATAGAAACACACTGTTCAGGAGGACAAGTGGTGTCATAACTCCAGCACATCTTCTTTAGAGCTATGAAATCCATAGTAAAAATGACCTCTGATACAGGCAGGTTCATTATAGACTATAGTTTATGCCCATAGTCAAAATGCCAAAGAAATTGAAAACTGCATATTTTTCTGTTTCGTATCATGACATTTTAAAAATCACGGGGGCCAATAATTTACTAAATGCAGTGCCAGCCACAATAACGCGAACAAGACAGAGCTAAAATCAACTTTCAGCAAAATACAGATTACCTTCTCATTCATATTAGCTTGATATGAATATGCAGCTTGCAAAATGAGGGACATACCATTGATTTAAAAGATAATAAAAATATTAGATTTTTTTTTCTTTGTAATCTACAGGGAAGAAATTACATCATTAATTCATATGTGAAGAAAAGGTCATAAACAGCTAATTTATTTAGAATAATATCTGGCTGATGTTCTTTGGAAAGTTATAGAAGAAGCTTTCAGGGCATTGCCATGGTGATATTACCAGCCCATGAAATCAAAATGAAAAGCCATATATTACTTTAAGAGGTAAGGGTTGAAAATGTGAAGTTTTACCTTGATATTTTCAGTTCTGTGTACAGCTTTTTAAGTAATTAATACTTATAAAGATAGGAAAGTAATTGCACTCCATTGTTTATCTCATAACAGTAAGACTGTGGTGAAACCTAGCATTCTTCAAAAATGATATATTTCTTAGTGTGTTTATGCTATTCAATTTTTGCCCTGTCTAATAGCTATTCATCAGGGCAATCAGTGGCACACCTCCTCAAAGCAAAATAATCTCTGAGTACCAGACAGGACTGCCACTTGGAGATATATTCTATGGTGAGATGGGAGAAACAGCCTTGATGATTCCCACATTTTTATCCCCAACCAATTAGTGTTCCAGCTGTCTGACCTACGTCTTTGTGCAAGAACAAAATAAAACCCTACTATTAGTCAGTCATAAATGCTCTGAAGTAGGTGGAGAATGATGAGGGACATCTCTGTTGCAGAGCATGTAGTATGTTCATATATTTTCAATTTCTGATATCAAACACAACACAAAATTCATATATTTCAGTGTGTAAAAGTATCTCCCAGCCTTTTTTTTTTTTTTTTTTTTTTTTTTTTTTGAAATGCAGATTGCTCTGACCATTCCCACTAGCAACCTTTGCCAACTGATCTTATGTCCCTGTTCAGCCACGGTTAATCTGCTTATGATTCTCTGAAGATGCTGTTAGGGCAAAAGGGTAAAACCACACCCAAACTGCTCTTAGGAATAGCCTGCATATGACCAGCTTAGAGTGGCTCTGTAGTTCAAACATTCTTTGACATCTCCAGGCTAATTCTCCAAGTAAGCCAACTCAATGAGCCATATTTCATTTGACATCTAATCTATACACCCCTTTACCTCCGGGAACCTGAATGACTTACTTCCACTGCACTTAAAAAAAAAAAATCCCTAATGTCTACTGAAAAAAATTTTAAATCTTTAGGAAGAGAGAGAGAGAGAAAGAGAGAGACCAAAAACTCATAGAACTCTCATTTGGATTTTATTTACATCTTCAAAACTTTTCCTGACTACTTCAACAATCATCTCCTTCCCCCCCATCTAAACTCATCTGTGCTTAGGTGAAGCAGACAGACCTAGACTATATGTCTACTGTCTGTGAGTCAATGACAATCTATCAAATTGACTGACATCCACAGCGATTGTCTGACCTGTTCTTTCAAAACACTTCCTCCTTCTCTAGCTATGTATTAGGTCTGAGATCCTCGTCGGTCTCAATTACTGCCTTGAGAATAGCTACCCAGCCTATATCTGAATAATAAGGTAGGAAGTTAATTCTTATTGACACCACTCCACTGTTGTCTGAAATACTCTAAAATATAAGTAATGTTTACTAAGTTATTACCGTACCTTCCTATCAGTATGAATTAGGAGAGACCCCTCATATAACACAACTGCCCTTGGAAGAAGGATTCAGACTACTGAGTATTTCTAAAGGTACTCGAGTTTGATAGCTTATCACAATTTTCCTTTACTACATAATAAACCTCTGAAAGTATAGTTTTGAAACATACAACTTCAAGCAAGTCAAAATTCAGGTTTGATACAAAATTAAGAGTAAAAGGGGAAAAAAAAGGACAGAGAGCAAATAACATGAAGATGATGGGGTGTTCCTGTGAAATGATGTTAAAAATTACTGTATCTTTGAATGAGACTCTTAGATTGCATTTCATTTTCCCCATGGAACATTATTCAAAGAAACAGTACATAGGAAAGTAGTTGATGGGCTAAGTACCTTTAAAAGGCAAACAACTCTATCATTGCAGGTTCTTGAGTTAGTGAAAGAATAAATGCATTAGTTATCCCAATGGATTTATTTATTAAACAAATCAATATAAATCACATTTGATGCAGCAATAATGACATAAAATATACAGAAAAGTTTCTACAAGAAGCAGAACTAGAAAACAAATACAGTAGTGAAGCAGTCAGAACGGTTTACAAGAAGCATTCCAAATTCTGTTTAAAAAATTCATTATACTCAAATGAAGTAGACTGAGCCGTCAACATAGCTCTCTTTTCTCTATATGTTTGGAAAATGAGTGTGACTGTGTATTTACCAAGAAAGAAACTGGAATTCAACTGAGAGCAATAGAAGGACACAGATTGTTCTCAAAACTCTTTGTTCAAAGTAGATGAAATGCACCTCATCTTTTGCAACAGAAGCCAGACCACAGCCTTAGAAAATACAAACAGTTCGTGCTTTTAGAGACTACATTTTATTTTTCTCCACCAAAATGCATTTAGACAAAATGAATAGACAAGATTCACAATGTTTTTTCCATGTAGTTACATGCAGGAGTATATATTGATGATTATCCATTAGAGACTATGTTTAAAGAAGCACTGTCTATGGCAACACAACCACTGAAGCTGTGGGTGCTGCAGTCTCACCTGAGGACACGAGACAAAAGCAGCCTAGAGAGTCTTGTTTCATCCCATAACATAGATAAAACAGCTCTTGCTTACTTAGCATTCTGTGCTATGTGGAAAAATGACAGTTTTGAATAAAAAGATAACTAGAAGGGGAGCATATAACACTAGCCTATAAGAATTTGATCAAAAAAATTAAAATAATTATCATTTTAACTTTTTTTTATATTGCAGTTGTCAGTTACTATTCAGTCATATAATGACGTGGGGTTGCACATGTAGAAATATCTTGTCAGAATGCTTAATTTTATCTGCTGAATTAGAATTTAACAGACTTCTCAACAATCTAAGCATGATCAGAAAATACCTAAGAATATCCAAGATAACCAAACACACTGAGTGTCCTCCACTCAACAAACTAAGAGAACTCTGTACATTAACTGATTTCTGTATGCCAGTATATGAGAACACTGTATATTCACCCAAGTCAAATATCAAAGGACAAACCATGAAGTGACACAGATCTTCCTAATGAAAAAAAGCTGTTAACTTTTTTTTTTTCTAATGTTAAATATCTGTGCCTGTTATAATGAGAGATCTCATACTGTTTACTACTTCACATTTCACAAGGCACAGAGATATCTAAAACTCTGAATTGCAACTTCTTATTATTTATTACTTCTCATATGTTAAAAAGTTTCTGTTGGAACATTAGAGATGGTTGGCTTACAGCTAGTCAAGTAGGCAGGTCTTTTTAGACGATCAGAAAAGAGATGTCCTATTGCAACTGACTTCTTACACAGAAGGAACAGAAGGAACAGAAGTTTGAAATGTGGTTTAGGCTTCCTGAGGATATGACAAAAAAGTTTTGAAGTTGTAAAGTAAGAAGGATAGACAGCGTATTTCTATGATAGGAGGATGTCATTGTGCAAGGGCTAAAATTCTTACATATATCAATGTCTGGCAACTCTGATCCTTCTTGCTTGTATCCACAACCCTCTTCTTCCTCTAAGCTGCAGAAGTGTGTCAAGACCCTATGTACTCAAATCCTCATATCTATATATTTTTAGAAAACGGAGCAAAGAACACTCCTTAAGACATCCTTGAAAGCAGCTCTCCACATACACAGCTGATGTGCTTCATTGGGCACTTCCACAAAGTTAATTAGGACTCTCAAGTACATTGTACCCCATCAGCCCTCTGCTATATAGAGGTTTGAAGAAGTCTGCTCTATTATTTTAAGTCTGGTAGAATACATCTGGACAGAGAAATCTATTTCTTGTTAAAAAATCATTCACTGATACAATATTTATTTTATTTCCTTGCTATCACAAATGTTAGTGCATTTCAATATGCTTTTCCTTTTGTTTGTGTGCTTCTGAAGACATGTCAGAAAATGACTTCAAGCTAGGGATTTTTCCTGTTTAACATCATGGATTCTAGACAAGACATTACTTAATTATGAATCGTTTATTGAAAGACAGATGATCGTGAAACCAGAGATACAAGTATTTTCATACCAAAGGGGCAAAATAGCCTGTATATGAGAAATTATATTGACAAATAAGTAGTTTTAGAAATAAACAATAGTTAGATCTATGATACATCTGTAGAAAAGTATTGCTTTTGGAAATGTGTTCATTTTTCTGTTTTGTTTCTCATGATTTTTCTGAAGGGAAGATCTGTTCTCATATTTAGTCAAGGAATCAAATTATTTCAGAGAACAAACAAGTATTTAGGGAACAAATTAGGTGATTCATGGAGCCAAGAGCAAAACAAGATAGAGCATTAATGAAGATAGCAGAAATACATTCTCAATAGTAATGCATTACTGTTCCTTATGCATTTTCTGCTATGGTGTCATTGTGTTACAGATGACACTACTGATAAGAGTGATGTGTTGCTGGTAGACTTCCTGAAAGAGAAATACCACTGTTTTTTGTTTTTTTTTTTTTTTTTTT
>JACDJE010000043.1:4217240-4235130 GCA_016647715.1 Pavo muticus
TTTTTTTTTTTTTTTTTTTGCAGAGTTACAGTATAAATAATGCTATTTGTGAAAAACATTGATTTTTCTTTCTTGCAAGCAACATGAAAAGCTATGTAAACATGTATAAATATCTGTAGAAATAGTGTAAGAAGAAAGAATAGTGCAAAGAAAGTTGAGCTAGGCTGTCCAGTGACAGGAGACAAAGGGGATAAACTGAAACCCAGAAGTCAATGTAAGAAAACAGTTTTCTACTGTGTAGTTGACAGCACCGGGTTGGGTTTGCCCAGAGAAGTTGAGCTGTTGCCCTTAGATGGCCTCATCCCTTCCAACCTCAAACATTCTGCAATTCTGTGAATCACTTCTCATTTTAATAACATTGTGGTGACTCTTGATGTGAATTCACAGTTTGTTTGTTGGGACTGGAAACTTTTATCATGGGGGGGAGGACCACTTCAGATCCCCTTCTACACAGACACACACACATGCACACATATGCATTCAGATACATACACAATTTTGATGATCAAAGGCAAACTGAAAGCATTTGTAGAAATTCAGACAGTGGATTTTCTATTATGGGGCAAACCAGTGAAATGAATCCTGTCCCATGTGTCTTCCCTGTCTGTCATCTTTTCCCTAGCACACATTATGAATTGAGGCTAAGAGGATGTCCCCCTGAATATATCTCTACTTTGGCTATTTCTGAACTATGAGCAGTCCTGTACAATAGGCGAAATGCAAAGATGAGATATCCTACAGAAAATGTGAGAGCTGGGATTCAGGAATTGACCTTTTCACTTCCAGGAAATGTGTGGTAGGAGTAGGATTCCACTGTGATGACTCACTTTTGACTTCCCCTTTTGACATGAGAGTACCAAGGTCTCGTCTTGGCCAAGAGCCAAGTATAAAGTGAACAGGAAGTAAGTCATGACAAACAGGAATAGAATGGTATGTATACCTTCTTGGTGGCCTGTGCTGACATCTGGCTGTAAAGCCCTCAGTGGTAGAAATCAGGGGAACACCCACATGCAGATATCCCACACCACATAGGAGCAGCATGCACAGCTAGAGGAACAATGACATACAGGAAGTAAGCTGCTGCCCAAGCCCAGCAGTAGTCCTCAGGAGTCAAATGCCTCCAGGCTCAGTTGCACCTTCTAGAGAGAGCAGAAACCAGGGCAGGTCTGAGTAGATACTGCATGCATATGTAAGAGCATGAATGACAAGGGCACTCTGATAACACCTTTCACTCACTTGCTTTGCCTAATAAATCAAACTTAATGGTGTTGCATTACTTAGTGTATGTTATTTCCTTTTTTTTTTTTTTTTTTTTTGGCATCACCTTGCATTACTTTTCACATCACCACTGAATCTGGACCAAATCTGTGTTGCCAGTACCAGAACAGGCTGCTTTGGAGTCTTTCATTAAGCCTGTTACCCTGTGCTCACAGGAAAACTACGCAAATATTGTTTTGGAGGTACAAAAACTGTTCAACCACTCTGTATTTGTGATTATTGCATAATGGTACATTACAATACTAGTCACATTGTATTTCAATAAACACCTGATTGTAACAGATCTAGAGGAAAGATACCTTATGGTTTTACCAAGCATACAAAGTAAATTGCACTTCAATCTCTTCAATTCCTGACCCAAAATAGAGTCCTTGTTTATGCTGATGCATTGCTTAAGCATCCTCCAGAATGCTCACACAATATAGAGAAAGGGAAAAAATTGACAAAGAACTGTGGTAAAGAACAATGAGATCTAGAAATACAAGGAGTATCAATTGAATGCTGTTCATGGTAATGAGTAAAAGTAGCCATCAATTTCTATCAGCTTCTGTGCAAAATCAGTAATACATTCTAAAGGTGTCATGTATTCTTCACAGTCTACAGAATAAAACTTAAGTAAAAACTTTTGATGAATGATCTGCTCTTTAGATGCAAACATTGTCCAAGCTGTGTGGTTGGTTATATTATGCAGACATCTGCAAAGCACACCAAGTCCTAAATTTAATCTGCTATTTACTAGTCCAGAGATGTTTAATACACTGGGTATTTCCTGTGGAATTAATTACTTTTTCACCAAAAAATAAATCTGATAATTTAATTCTGCTGAAAAAAAGTCTCACTAACTGGTAAGCCACTGGTTGTTTGATTTTGTACATCTAGTCTTTTGAAAATGCAGGAACATGTGACAAGCTTCAGTCTGATGATCCAAAACCAATATTGTTCAGCTAAGCCTGTCTTCTTTTTTTTAGCCTCACACTTATGTGCCTGAAGTTGAGATTTACTGTTTTACCATAATTTTGATTTACGGTGTGGTGGTGGTAGACCTAGCACAACAGTTAGAAACGTTCTCACCTAAAATGTTGATCAAGAACTCCCACTTCTAGGGTTTTTAAAATGACAGCTGCTTGTGCCTTTGTAGTTGTGTACCCTCCACTGCGCAGGATTCAGAAATACTTGTTTCCCAAAAAACTGTAAGCTCAGCAGGACTAGTAAAGATTGAAAAAAACAGTGATGCCTTATGACTACGGGATACCCTAGAGCAAAGTCTGTTAAGTAAAATGGATCTAGTGTCTCTATAAAAGCAGATGTATTGCGGTAGGGGCGGGCAAATTTCCCAAATTAAGAAGTAGTAAAGCTCAACCACTGTACAAATCTGTACTATCTGCAAAAATTAGTTGTTCTGAAAACAAAGTGATGAAGTGTGAAAGATAAAACTGTTTTTGTTTTTTGTCTCAAAGCTTGCTTTGTGAGGCCTTTCTGGTGATAAGACTCTAACTAACAACTGCAAATTATCTAGGGGGGCGAGTGGTGGGTGTCACCGTGCCACAGTACCTCTGCTCATGATTGTAAAGAGAAGCAGAAGTGGGACAAGCAGTCTTTTTCGGGGGTGTGGCTTGAAGGAGCTGACCACTGCAAAAGGCGATAATACTTGTGCATTGTAACAAAGGCACCATTCCCTGCTGGCTTATCTGTTGGGCCAGGTATGTTGCACTAACAAAGAGAAAAGAAATAAAAAAAAAACCACAAAGAAATGGGGGATAAAAAGGCCCTCACTAAACTAAGGATTTTGGAGAAGAACCTTTCACGGAGAATTCCCTGAGGGGAAAACCTCTTTGGAAGAACCACCCCACCCCACCCCACCCCGGGGCCTGCTTGCTGCCAAGCTTCCTGGCTTCCTCCCTTGCGGTGACCAGACGAGTTCCTGAGAACAACGGACGTGCTACGAACCTCGCTGGACCCACGGTGGTGATGTCTCTCTCTTACTTTCTGTGAAGACTCCTTG
This sequence comes from Pavo muticus, assembly GCA_016647715.1. Classification (NCBI taxonomy): domain Eukaryota; kingdom Metazoa; phylum Chordata; class Aves; order Galliformes; family Phasianidae; genus Pavo; species Pavo muticus. Next base: position 4,220,521 of record JACDJE010000043.1, read on the forward strand.
CTTTTTATTTCCTATCTCTTTTCTGTCACCCATCCTCCCTTCCCCATATCCCTAAGCAACTAGGATTTGTAGTAAACTGGTTGGGCTAACATTTGACCCATTGTGTCTTAATCTCGCCATCAGGTATACATATATCAAAAAGAACCTCTTCTCCCTCCTATAAATTGGAGCAGGACATGAAGAAAAATTGGCGCTTTGAAAATAATGCCTGTAGATAATGTGGAAGGTTACGTAGCTTAGAGTAAATATACACAAAGGTCCAAATTACAGAGAACAATAAATCAGAACAAAAGGAATGTCAGAAACTAGTATTTAATAGTAATAATAATGATAATAATAATAGTAATAATAATACTTTGGAAAATAAAGAAAACTGTCAGAAAAATTCAAGGGCTGCTCCAAAAATAAAGCCTCCTATTTCATGATGTAGGCCTTCCATGCCAGAGATGGATGTTTGTGGTATGGCAGTAGAGGCAAAACCTTCCCACCAACATCCTGCTACATGTTGTTGCTGTGTGACAGATGGCAGCAGAGGGGCACNGGTAACAAGTTATGTCGTGATAAATCACATCAGCCTGCATCATTCATTCAGCAAACACACTGAAAATCTGAAAAACAATTTTGCCCTCAAACCTATAATCAGAGAAGTAAAGAATTTAAAACACATTTCACAGTAGGAAAAAAAAAAATAATCACGCCTGCTTGGTCCTGGAAAAAAATATGTGCTGCATTATTGACCAAATAATGGGATAATTCTGGTTATTTACTGGTGCAGAGCATAATTAATTCCTGATGTTTGTCCAAGAAGGAAATTTCAATGTTTTTCTTCTTTTTAGTCTTCTGATAAGGAGGACACGCCTCAAAACTCGTCTACAAAAGCAATAGATTTCACCAACCAATCAGTGCATAAACAGAAAGAAAACATATTGCTCTGTGTACTGCATGCTTTAAAACATTCTTCCTGCCAGCTTTCTAATTAACACCGCACTACAGCCTACTCTAATAGTATTGCTTTCAAAGCTTAATCAGAGACTGTGCCTAAAAAACCTGGCATGCCATTGGCATAAAAGATACATTTCATCTTGGAGAACCATAATCAAACAGGAACAGGTTTAGAATAGGTAAGAGTGTAATAACATCTTTAGGATCTACACCTGGAAAGAGAGAAGGCAAGGCAAGAAAACTAAAGAAGCTTTCATCTCCAGCATCTTTAGATACTGTCCCATGAGACATGATATGATCACAGGTCCACATTCTTCTCTTGACAGATCTCATGAGGTCAACTTTGAGAACTTCATCCAGATGACACTGCTTTAAAACTCTTAATCCTGACAGCTGTTAAGTTCACCTTCCTCCATGAAAACTCTTTGCAAGCTGTTGGAATTGTTTATTTGCAAGGCAGGGGGGCATCAGAGATCAGTACCCATAAAAGTCAGAGTGTGGTATTAAATTAGAAGAGGTACTGAGAAGATTAGTGCAAAACTTTGCTATCTGTTCTAACATATGGGATGTCACAGGGGAGTTCAGGTAAGCATGTAACAAATAAGGAGCTCAAATAAACCCTTCAAACCAAGAAACCAGGCCCTCAAAAGTCACAACACCTTAAATATTAGTTTGTTTGTTAGTTTTCTGCTCTGTATGCCATTTTAAGTTTTGCTCAGTAAGACAGTAGAGAGACTGCTATTGCAGTTTAACTCAGCAGGCAGAGCCAGGTTAACACCACAGAGCTACAATAATTCTTGGGATGATATAAGGACAGCTTAATAAAGAAGGTAGGGGAAAAAAAAGGAAAAGAAAAAAAATGATGGATGGAAAGAAATAAAATGAAAAAAAAAGAAAAAAAAAGGAAAAAGGTGAAAGCAAATGAAAAGCAGGCATCTTCCCTTTTCTGGTTTAGATCAAGATTCTCAGAATACTTAAGAGGTGACACATAGTTTGAGGCCAGAAATGGATTTTCTGAGGCAGATACTTTGCACCGTAGCATTACTGACACTACAGTAATGGCTTGCTTGGCTGCCATTACAGTCCAGTCTTAGCTTGAATGTTAAAATAAACCTGGCTCTCAGATCCATTTATCTCTAAAAGAAAAATCAATTCAAAGGAACTAATATCTCCTTTTATTTGTTTATTTATTTATTTGTTTTCCCCCTTATTGCCTTATGGCCTTATTGCACTAAAACAGCAAACGCATTCTCACTATTTCCACATATTTAACAAAAAATATGTGTGTACCTGTATCTCTTGGTTATTAAAATGTGCTGTTATTCCCTGAGAAGTCTAACCAAATTACATTTATGTATCACACGGAATTTCAATGGGATGAGAACTACTGTGTTTTGAAATTTCCCAACCAACTGGAAGATGTTCAGCCTAAAAGACAAACATTACAGCGAAGTTGAAAAGTAAGCCCTACCCATAGATCTCACTTTTTATAACATTGAAACACCATTGAGATTCCTGTCCAAACTTAGAAATCCTTACATGGTAATCTATGCAAGAGTCCCCGTAAGTCTCATACAAAATGTTTGTATTAAATGTTACTTCACAGTAATTTGTAAACAGTAAATTGTATGAAAATATTTGTTAAGGTATAACATAGATGAAACTTCCTAGGTTCAATCCCTGAAGTACAGTGTGGAGTAACATACGTTGCAGTGCATACAGTTACAGTGAAAATAAGTCATAAAAGTGCTTTGGCTTCATATTTTATATAATATGTATGATAAATGAAGACTCTTCAACTCTAAATTATTAAAGAATGAATAACTGAACTATTTTCCTTTTTTTTTTATGGCTCCTCATATTGTTTTCTGTAGTTCCCTTCACTGCTTCTGTGTTAACCAATATTGTAGTAATTTAAGCTATTGGATACCAGATTACTTTGAAGAGGTTGCCATGGCAGCTTTTGGTACTTTTGAGTTCTCAAAAATTACACGTAGTCTTTTACCCTTGTTATGTCTAGTTTTTACAAGGAATATCAGTGTGAAACAAAGCCCTAAGGACAAAGTGATTCAGCGTAGTTGTAATGCATGTAAGTTATCAAAGTTATTCTTTTAAAGAAATGAATTAAATAAATGAATGTAAAATTATACTAGATGGATGGACATAGAAGTCATGAGTGATTAAATAAAATAACCTCAAAGTAATGTTACCTGAGAAAAGATAAAAGATTCTACATGGATTTACAAAACTATTAGATGCATTAAAACAATAAAGGAATGTACTTACATGATTCACACACTTGGGAAAAGAGTTGATTCATGATTCCATAGGGTTTTTTTTTACACCTTCTCTAAAGAATAATTAATACTTTGGGGTAAAAATTCTGTCATTAAAATAGTTTAGGATGGACACAGTACCCATAATTTTGTGAAGTGAATTAAGAGACAAGAAATTCAGCGTCTCTTACTTTCAGTTTCTCTGCTGTTTTAATTTACTGTCTTGTTATGAGGACTAATAAATTGATTTGGGGCTATTTTTCAAAAAGAAAAGCCATGGAGATCAGCAGTGACAGAACAGTGTAGCTCAGAGTAAATACCACAAATTGCAGTTTGCATGCAGCTGAATTTTGAAAATCTCCAAGGATGGAGATTGCACAAACTCCTTGGGTAACCTGTTCTGGTGTTTCCTTACCCTTAGGGTGAAGAAGTTTTTCCTAAAGTATAATCTGAATTTCCCAACTGCAATTTGTGGTCTTTACTCCTAGTTATACTGCTTGCTGCGAGCAATAAATGTTTGACTTCATCTTTCTAGCTCCCTTTCATGCCATTGCAAGCTGCTATTACCTTGCCCCTTAGCTTTTTCCTCAAACTAAATAAGCATCCCCCAGTCTCTGATCATAGATCGCATGTTCCAGGTCACTGAACTTCTTTTTTGCACTCTTCTTGACCTTCCTCGTTTTTTCAGCATCTGTTTAGAACCAGGCATTCAAAACTAGATGCAGTATTCCAGAAGTAGTTTCCTCACCAACACCAGGAGCAAAGAAACAGTAACTTCTCTCAACCCACTGGCCATGTGTCTTCGAACAAAGCACACATCGCATGGTTTATCTGCACTGAGAGCACACTTCAGGCTTAATTTCAGTTTGCCATTAGTCATGACATCCAGTTAAGCTACTTACTGCTCAGCCAATCAGTACTCATCCTGTGCCTGTGTGCAGGGTTGTTCCATTCCAGGTGCAGAACTTTGTGCTTCCTTTTACTCAGTTTTATGAGGTTTCCATTAATATAAACCTCAAATTTCTCAAGGACTCTCTGGACTGTAGCTCTACCATTTGGTACATAGGCCACTGCCAGCTAGTACCATTCAGAGATTTACTGAGGGTGTACTTTGTTCACTAAAGACGATGAACAACAGTGGTCCACTACTGGCTCCTAAAGTATTCTCTTTTTTATTTACTGGCTGCCAACCAGTCACCAAGCCACTGAGCTTTGTGTTCAGCCTATTTTCTATCCTTCTAGTAATCTACTTATTCAGACTGTCTCAGCTTCCACATGACAACACTGTGGGTGTTGGTGTCACAAGTGTATTACCAAAGCTGAGTATTTTTAGAAATGCTACAGTAATTTGGAAATTTCAGAAGAAAAACTGTATTTGGAGCTGAGCATTGATAATTTTGGTTCTGTAATGCAACACTCAAGTGTCTAAAGACAGCAATGAGAATACGGGCATAACTGCTTCTGTTCATTGCTGAATCGAATGTGAAGAAGAGACTTCAAAGCTTAGTCACAGTCACACCATTACTTAAACAAGATGTACCTTTCTTCATTGAGCTTGGATCCATCAGCAGTCAGCTGATGGCTAACTAGGTGGTGATGAGGAAATTTCTGTCCACACTAAAATTATTGTGGAAGGACTTTCAGCTGTTTTAAAAGAAAAAGCAGAATAAACATGCTTTATGATTCAAACAAAATAATTTTTAACCTACTTTAATCCAGGCTAGAAGACAGAAGATGGCATGGTATTTAGAAACACACCAGTGTACTATCTGGTGTAGTTTACTACTGATTTACTATTTCTTAGCAGAAATAAATATATTACAATATTGCTTTTACTGTTTATACAAATCACTTTTATCAGATACACATAAACAGTTAGTCTTGTTATTTCCTTGGTTGTTGTACCTTCACCTTGGATTTCATAATTTAATCTTTCATTCCATCATTCCTTCAGAAAAAATAAATTTAAGCCAAAAAGGCCTTTATCTTTTTCAGTTGCACAACTGAATACCTAAACACTTGAACACATATAAAATCTAATATCCTCTAATACAGTTTGTACCTACCTTGTTTGGGGGGGCTGACCAGGGGTCAGTGAATTCCCTGATTCACAGGATCAGGGAATGTGTATTCTCAGATCAGGATCTACTTTCTTTCAGATTTCCAAAAAGAGCAGGGAGGAAAGCTGGGCTTACTGTTTACTAGTCTTTTTCTTGATAAAAGAATCAGTCAAACCAGCTAACATAGAGAACTCTTCAGTAACGTCTAAAGTACTAGGATTTCTTTCAAGGTCTTGAATCCAAATGCCTGTCCTCGTTGCAGTACAATCAGATCTGAGAATACAAAGACACTTAAGACATCTGCAACATTCCTCAGAGCATTGGGACTCCAAGGTAAGCCACAGCACCTACATAACAATCAGTCAAAAGGGAGTATAATATTTTATTTCAATTTCCTTTGGCCAAACAGCCCAGTATTTTATGTAATTTATTCCAGAAAAACAGTGCACCACAAAAATAGCACCTGAGAAACAGTTCAGAGATCACAAGGTTACAGCATCATATTGCAGATCTAACCTCACCATAATGCTCTCTTAGCTTTATCCATCTTCCCTTTAAGCCGCAATAAGCAACAGTACACGGGTGGAGAAGGAATAACCTGAAGTTGATAGTTTGCTGCAGGCCCTTACAGTCGCACATAATTTTCTCTTTGTCATTTTATCAGGAGCAAATTTATCTTAGTGACAGAACTGCTGTCAGTAAATTAGACTCTTCCTCTCCTGCACAGAAATCAGAACACTGATACCTGTAAGTGGCTTGGAGTAGAAGAAAGTGTCATAAAGGTAGATATGTGAAAATCACATTTGCCTTTCTTATCTCTAATCACTTAAATTAGAGATAATATGCTATACGCTTCAAGTATAGCTACAGAGATATGACATCATAAGCATTCATATCCAAAATATCTCCCTAAAGATCACCATCTAAACCTGGAAATGTATGAGTTTTTTCGTTGTAGTTGTTAAGACTCTAAACTTGGCTAATGGGCACCTCATAGTAAGCTCAAAGAAGAATCAGATAAGAGGAATTCTCCACATATTTTACTCCTAGGGTCCAAAGTCTATGATTTGTACTTGGAAAATGACTAACCATCCCACAAAGCACAGCTAGAAAATGAACAGTGATCTGCTTCTCATCCTTCAGAACCTGGAAGAGCTATCTTGAAATTTCTTCTGTCTGGAAATAAATCTGTTTCTTAGAAATGTAGCCTAAGCCAAGTTCATTACATTAACATTATTACATTTTCTAAATGTTAGCACAGTGTTTTCATGAATGCCACATCTACACTCCTGACATTCCTGGAGCAAAGTATAAGGCAGCAGGGCATGCAAACCAGGGATTTAAAAATTAGGTTAAAGTTTTCAGTGGTGCAGCACCAGCACAAAAACAGAGTATACCAGCAGAAGATTGTGAAGGTGTCCTGAGCACACTTGCTAATCTGATGGTAAGATGAATGTGCAAGACAGGTTGATGAAACCTGAAATTCTCCTACTTGTACTGTATCTCAGATCCAAATTTCTCACTGTTTTAACTTCTTAAATATAAATTAGAGACTAGGAAGGAAACAGAAAACATTCAGGGCTTTCTACTGATCTTTTGTTGATATCATTCAAAAGGAAAATTTGTGGTAAAAATAGTTTTACAAAAAAGCCAGTGAAACTATTATAGATAAAATCTGACACAGCAGCACTTGATCTTCTCACATAGTTTGTTTCCAGGCATTAAAAGTTACAACAACCTCAAAACCCAGCAAAATTCACTGTGTGGTTTCCTCAGGATTATAGCTCTTAACTTCCACATTTCATCTATTGACCTCTTCTTTCATTCTCATCAGTGACATTTCATTATATGGTGCACACATTCTTTGAAACTAGAAAATCACTTCCAAGAAAAAATGCCCCCTTTTCACAAAGGGTATAAAATGTTTTCCCTTTGAATACATCCACAAAGAAATCAGGAGAATGCTGATAAACATAATGATTATAAACATAAAGAAGAAAAAAAGAAAGCAATAAATGAATTTAAAAGAGGCCTTATACTTAGTGGATATATTCAATTATAAATATCTGAGAAGAAAACTTAAACTAAAGCTTTAGCTCTAATTCTTTATCTGATAAAGTACACAAACATAAACACAAGTAAGTAGAATGAATGAGCTCACAGAATTCTGGTGCTTGGTACAAGATTAACATAGTAAGGCTCTAGTAAAAGAAGTCTGTTATCATTTAATCCCATCATGTCTCTTATGTAGTCTGTAGCTGTAATTCTGTTCTTAACCTGGTTACTTTTAGAGGTTTTTTGTTTTGTTGTTGTTGTTGTTATTAAGCTGCCTCTTCCAAGCATATTTACATTCTTTTGTGTCAGTAAATGAGCTCTTAACCTGGAGTCAAAATGATTTCTTCATTCTCATCAAAATATGTGTTTGGTAGAATAGTTTTGAGGTAAGTCAGAAATTAAGCAGCTGGAGATCTGACTAGGGATATACTGTAGTCCATAAAAGTGTTTAACAGACTCAGGTTGCACTGTGTGGCAGTATTTCCTAGATAACGTAATCTGCCGCAGAGTGATTTTTAATCAGTGTTCTTTTCCAGTTCACATAAGAGGCACCAATGAACCATTATTTTTGTAGTGAATATCAAAGTTACCCAAGCTGCACTGATACCTCTGGGTGACTTCTCTGAGGCAAAACACAGAGGAAAAAAAGCAGTTAAAAGCAGATCAAAAACATGTTGTCCAGCCTTCTGAAGAAGACAAAAAAAAAAAAAAAATCTACTCGAAAAACATTATCTGTGCTGGCTTGGAGCACCAGTGACATGGCAATTCAGGCCAGATAAGAGGTACTTTCAACTAATCTTACCAAATATTCGTTTGAACAGGGTAGAGTAGTCTCGGTAGGTCAGCAGTAGGAAAGCTTGATAGAATCATCACAGAATCATGCAATAGAATGGCTTGGGTTGGAAGGGACCCAAAGAATCATCAAGCTCTAACACCCCTGCCACAGGCAGGGTCACCAACCTCCAGATCTGGTACTAGACCAGGCTGCCCAGGGCTCCAGCCAACCTGGTCTTGAACACCTCTAAGGATGGGGATAGCAGAATATCAAAGGCATGAAGGAGAGAGTACCAAATTATTGTAAAATGAGATGGCTTCAAGAAGATGATCAGAAGACCATGCGTTCAAAAAATGAAGGGTATTTTCAGTGTGCACCTACTAGGGAACACCACAGGAATCCCCAAATTATGCCTAGTGGCTTGTGAATATTTCTATTTCTTTTGCCTCTGTGACTTACCTAGTCACTTTGTCAAGCCTTTCATCTTTTATTTTCCTACATCAGTCAAGATATTAGCTTCTGCGCAACTCTCTCTTGATAGAATTAAAAAAAAAAATTTCTCACATTATTAACGCGAACTTGATTCAATAATAAAAAGCAAATAAAATTTTCAGGTCCTTATGCCTGCCAATAATTAGCCAGGTCACACAGCAATGGAAAGTCACACTCTTCCTACTATAAACTTTGTCTGCTTAGGAACATTCTTGACTCTGAAAATGATAGAAGTAAACAAGAGTTTCTCCAAATCTTTTTATGGACAACATGCAAAAAATAGAAGACTTTATGAAATGACATCTTCACTCTAAACAATTACTTAACAGAACTGTTCCTATGAATTTGTCTGTATGTTTCAGCTAAATTTCTTAGTGTTTGCAGACTAGTCCTTCAGGTTTTTTATCTGTCTTTAAGGATTTATTAAAGAAATTCACTTGCCCTCTTTTCAGTACTGTTCTCCATACTTGAAAATACAACTATTTCACCTCAGTTATCTTTTCTTCAAACTAAGGAACAGCAGTGCTTGCAAACATCTCCTGTAGGTCTTATATGCCAAATGTCTTATCTTTACTGCTCTATTTAGATGCACAAGAGAAATTTGCACTGAATGTTCAAAGAATACTAAGCAGTGTAACTTAGCCAGCAACCACCTTTCCATCACAATCTCACCAAAGTTTGGTTCCCAGAGTTCTTAAAGTCCAAATGCCCTGTATATACCTTATTTTTGCTAAGTTTAGATATGTATAAATCACAAGCCATGTATTAATGGAAATGGGGAAAACCTCAAATCTGCATTTAAACAGCAAAAAAAGCATTCTGAATGCACAGTGGCTCATATTTTTATTTTACACTGACTACTGCTCATCTCAAATTACAGCCAAATTCATACTCACGATGAATACAGAAAATGCATGCGCATGAAGAATAAAACAGAGCATTATGTACTTTATTACTTGTATAGCTTCAACTGGACTACCGTATCTGAATAAACACATGGCTCCTCTCCCCCAAAAAAAGAAATGCTCGAAGAGGAACAAGATCAGTGATCACAGCCTGGTGAGGTTGATGTAGAAAGGAAGACAGACAGAACTGAATTAATTTAGTTAAGAGAAGATTGACAGAATCAGGAGAACAGTATTAAAATATGCCCAGAAGTTTGCCCTAAGAATGAACAGTTTCTCCAAGTCTCTATGAAGCAAACTAGAAGTAATAGACTTAGAGCTGTGAGATTAAGCATTAGGAAAAACTACTCAGCAGTAAGAGAGTGAAGTACTGGGACATGTTGTCCAAGATTGTGGACTCTTCATCACTGAATGATTTTGGAAAACATTTTACTTAAACAAATATCTATGATTTGGGTAGAATCTATCTTGCTTTGGAGCAAGGAAATACTGAAACATATTTCCTGAGGTTCTTTCCAGTGATTCTTAGCAAGATCGGATAGATATTTTGATCACTAACACTAGGAAAATTAAGAGCAAACCAAGCAAATAAGAAGACAGATACAAAATATTCCACTTAAACAAACAATTAAAAAAAAAAAAAAAAAAAACAGAAAAAGGTTTTTTTAACTGTGAGAGTGATCAAACTCTGGAACAGGTTGCCCAGAGAGACTGTGCAGTATTTAAAACTTAACTGGACCTCAACCTGCTCTCACTCATCCTGGACTTAACAAGCTCTATAATCTTCTTCCAGTCTAATCCATCACATGTGAAAATGCAGTTGAATATTTCAAAAACATTTAAACCAGTGATTTTCATCCATCACTCAGACTGTGATCAAGGTCTTCATCAACCTTCTTTGTAGTTAGTAGTCTTAAAATTGATTTATTCTGGATTTTGTTAAATTTCTAGCTGTTCTCTTTCTTGGACAAACTACACCAAGAAAGTCAAAGACCTGAAGTGTCAATAATTGCAGTTGAACAAGCCTTCACTTTTTTTTGAGGGAAAGCAACCCAAGCCTCTGGATCTTCAACCACAAATCTGAGAACAGATTGTCTAAAGGTAAGCGAATATTAATTTAAGATGCTATCAGATATTACAAGAACTATGCTGCTGAAGACTCCTTCCCAAAAAGCACATCTTTGCATCCTATGTCAGTGATTCTTGTATCAGTGCAATTTTCTTCACAAATCTTTTAAATAAATAGCTACTGAAATCTCAACGTACTATGTCACTGAAATTGTCTTGCTGCCTAATTAAAAGTACAGATTAAATCAGGTACTTGCTTTTAAAGTAGAAAGTAAAACAAATATAAATACATCATTTTTCTAAGTAGCATATAGAAAAATAAAGAAAAGAAAAATTAGCAATGCACAACCCTGTTAAATTTTTTAAGATATATTGAATATTAAGACTGTGTTACATTTTGAAGCTCTGAAATACATTCCTAGTTTTTATGCAAGCATTCCAATACTTCATAGGACAACAAGGGAGCCTATAAACTGGAAAACATTTCAGTTCAAGCTAAATCCCATTCTTCATTAGAATATAGATAAAATCTTTCTTCCTTATTTCTTTTTTTTTTCAGTGACATGACTGTCCTATTTAGATAAAACTAAACTGATCATCAGCTTTTTAACATCTTTATTTTTCCGCATCATAAAACATGCTATATTTTGTAATATTCTGCATGAGAATGGGATTGAAATTCTAATTGCTGTTGATGGTATGCACTAAAGAAATTTTTGACATCTGGATGAGAATTCATCGGAATTTAAGGAATATCTTACTACCCACAGGAGAAGTTGTGAGATGCGTAGGAAAATTTCCTGCAAATACATGAATTTTATGCCTGTTCTAGACAGCAATGTAGAAAAAAAAAATGTGAGGAAAGCCAATCAAATGTCAGAAAGTACATTTTTCTAATGAAATACTGAAAGATCAATATCTCTTCAAAAAGAAAGAGTAGGCATGATATGGTTTACATACATGGAGATGCCGAGAACAGAAAGACTAAAGCTTCAAGCTAGATAATTTTAGATAAATAGGCATAAATTTTTAACAGTAATAATAATTAATTGTGGGAGCAAACTAGGTTGGGTTTTCCATCAGCAATTTCAGGTTACGACCAGATATAGCTTCTGAAGGTACATTCGCTGAAATAAAAGAATCAGCCTACAAAATGCAGTCATTCAGCATGACTACAAAGGTACCACCTGGCTTCATAGACAATGAAGTCCTAGTCGGCTTGTCAGTAAAGTATGTTTCTGGGGTTCTTGATATAAAAGATTGGCTAGCAAAGTGAAACTTTTTAGTGTTTGTATGACATTATTCCATTCATGCTTATTCAAACGTCCATACCTCATAAATTGTATTCAATTTTAATAAATGGCTCAGAAACTGGGAACTGTATTAAAAAAAACGACACAGAAGTAGTATGGGATAATACGCACATGAAAATTAGTAAGCAAATTCAAAGAAGAATTTGAATTATTTCTAGGTTTCCATAAGTTTTGGGAGGGCATTAAAAAAATTAAGCCTCATATGGACAATTGTTACATTTCTTTCTAAATGTGGTTTACATTGCTCTTTCATTTAGACTCATTAACTTACTCCTTTAACTGCCTTACAGCATATCTACCATTTTTTAAAGCATAATCTGGATATTTTCAGCTTCTTAGGCAGCTCAAGAGAAGAAATAAATGTTGAAATGTTGAAATTTCTGAATGGTTATACTGTGCTATGAATTTATTGCATTTAGTGCTAGTTGTGTTCTTAGGCATTTTCTTTCTAAGGTACCTAGAAGCTTATCTATCACGGCAGAAGACATTCAGATTTCTTGTACATAGAGTCCATAAATCAAAATAATTTAACCGACAACATTCTAGACATTTCAGTGATTAGCTCTTGGTACACTCTTAAAAATAAATCACTTTTCATAATACCATCTTAAAACTTTCTCCTGAATCGACTCCTTGTGTGCCATTTTCCCATTATTGTGGTAGAATCTCTTGAGGGTTTTTTGTTAAAGATTTTTTTTCCATAACTGATAATTTCTTCTATCTTTTATTGAATGAGGAGAATCTGTAGTCTCTATTTGCATGATGGCTGAACTGCCATGCAGAAGAACCAACATACAGTTCATCTTCATCTCCAATATTTCTCATGGCAAAATCATCAGCAGTGTTAAAGAAGAGAACTGCATGCGTAAGTATTTGACACCTATCTCCATGTCAAACCATTCATTTAAGGTTACTTTTGTTTGAATGGTGAGTGTTGAATTGTGAAGAAAAAAATGCTGGTGAAAAAATATTTGGCCTTTCAAAGGACCCAATTTAAAAAAAAATTAGTATTTTTTAATGGCATGAGAAACTCTCATTTTACACTCACATAACTCACATCATTTGAAAGGATTCTCTTTAAATTTTTCCATTAAAAATGATCACTTTTGATGAAGGAAACGGGAAAAAAAGGGCAGATGAAAATGTAATTTGGAGGAGGTTATAAATCACTGGAAAAACTTCAAAAAAAATTATCATCTGACCCATAATTACAATAGTCTGAGAACAATGCTGTACTAAAATAAGCCTCACTACGAAATCATAAGTCAAGATTGTTTTCACACTACTGCTAAAATCATTCTTTGTGCAGACATAACATTTTGCTTTCAGCAGCCGCCAACAGCTGGTCAGAAAAGAAAGAATATACATTGCACTTGTACAATTAGCCACTCAGATGGTTTATCAGAAAACTACTCAGCTCTGCTAGCCAAGCAGAATTGCATTACAGATACACATATAGAGGTAGAATGTAACTTTCCTCACGAAACATCTGCAGTGAATCTTCTTGACACTTCTAACACAGGACAGAATCAAAAATCAAAAGGAGTAAAGTTACATTGCTGATTTCATGCCCTTTAAAGGGCAGATTATAGTATCTTGCATTAAATGACTGCCTATGAGGATGGTGACTCAAAGTCGGAATTCGTATTGAGAACTCACTGTTGTTATCCTCTCATTATTTATTGAAGAACCTAATGTCCTTAATGCAGGTAAGTATTTCGAAAAACTCTGATTCCAAAAAAGATAAACATTTTGATGTCACACACACAAGAGTTTGTGCTCAGGGACAAAGCCTCTAGAAGTCATGATGTAATGCTCAAAAAAGGAAATTTCTTTAAAGGAATAACGATACCAGGAACCCATGAGGAAAAACTCAACACTAATGACAAACCTATCACCTCTCACACCTATGAGAGTGAAACCATTCTGAGACCTTCCTATTTCTGTCTTGCAAAAAGAATGAGGGATTTCTCTGCCATGGAATTACTGCAACAAGAAGAAAACATTTTCCATTTTTTCTTATTCCACTAAAACACATCTTGGTGAAATAATCAAAAGACCACATTTAGACTAAATTGTACAGAAAGGATGGATGGACATAACCTGACAGAGCAATGAACAATTCCTGGCACCTACTGACAGCTACATGCTGCTAGGGCCTGGGAACCATAGCCTACAACTACAGAGCTGTACCTTCCTTTAAGGAGATTAAAATTAGGTGGCATAGTGAGTACAGATGATAGAGCTGTGTCAAGTGTCATTGTAGGGGTCCATCATTATAGATACACAGTGAAGTTCAGAGCACATTTATTTACCCTGCTTCATGGCTGTTTTACTTCCCAAGGTGGCCACGCTGCTATTGGGATTAATTATTTTAAAGGTTGTTTAATTTACACAGCTATTCTTTTTAGCACTGATGTGAACATACCTACAGTTCTCAGCAGTGCTAAATCTCATTATACTGACCACTGCAGCTTTTCTGCTATTAGCTAAAAAAGCTGGAAGTGAGAGTAGAAAACCTGCATTATGTCCAAATTCAGAGCTAAGTTTCTGGCTTAGAGAAAGTCTAGTATGTCCAAGACCAAGTTGCTCCAGGATATGTTTGATAAAATAACAATTCCAGATAATCTTTAGAATCTAACAGAAACAGTAAATTCACTGTGCAAATAAGACAGTTAGTATGCTTCCTCCATTTCATAGGGATTCCAATTTACTTTTTTTTTT
>JACDJE010000470.1:0-227796 GCA_016647715.1 Pavo muticus
ACATGAAATGATGCCTAGAAAGGCAAACATCAGAAGTCACGCAATTAGTTGTGAGATCAATATACAATTCAGTAATTCTGAGAAAATATTTAAATGACCTTCATAAATAAAATGCCGGCAATGTATATTAAGTAACTGAAAGAACCTTTTAAAAATAGTTAATGTGCCAAATACATTCAAGCAGATTGGGTACCCATGTTAACTGAAGAACAAGTTTATTCCCGTGGATCACAGAGCAAAATAATAAGCTCAGAGAATAAAAGCAGCACACCTCAGAAAAGCAGCCAAGCACAGTAAGGAAGACAGCAAGGTATAATGAAAAGAAGGCTGAGTGGAGTTAAGCTGCTTCATTTTACTTTCCTGTGACTTGAAACCGTTAGCCCAAGGAACCAACGCATAGAAAGGAAGGGGGCAAGGAACTCTGGTCAAATCTCAGGAACAGTGGGCCCTGAAATGGTGGGAATGGAGAGGAATAGGAGGTGAAGGTGCTACAACTGTGTCCTATAGAATAGGTGCATTTAAGCAACCTGTGGATGGCTCCAGAAGACAATTCCTTTCAGTGCCTCTGGGTCAGTCTGATTTCACACATCCTCTGTGCAGACAACCTTGTGCCAATAGGGTTTGAATTTCAGGAAAGATTATTTATTGTCCTAAAGCCTTTTCTCCCAAAAGGCCAGAAGTGGGTTCAGGGACAAGGATGGGGCAATTCTGCTTGAAACAATTGCACAGCTGGGGAGCAGAAACCCACTGACTGATTTTGGAGGCCATATCCGACCTTCTCCTGAGTAAAAACAGCCAAATATATCAAATATCAGAGGAAAATTATTTTTTATCTTACAGGCTGTAAGTGTCTCTATGAGGTACTTCTATAAGATATGAAATAGGTGTAAGTTTTCAGTTGAATTCTCCTAACATGGAGAATTCACCTTCCTATTTTCAAGAAAGATGTAAATGGATAGTAAAAGCTCAAGAACTTGTCAGTTGTTTTAGATAACTAAGAACACAGTTCCTAGAGTTGGATATCAGGAAAAACTTCTTTACAGAAAGGGTAGTTAAGTACTGGAATAGACTCCCCAGGGAGGTGGTTGAATCACCATTCCTGAATGTGTTTAAAAACTGTTTGGATGTGGTGCTCAGGGACATGATTTAGCGGAGGGTTGTTAGAGTTTGGGTAGTATGGTTAGGTTGTAGCTGGACTTGATGATTTTTAAGGTCTTTTCCAAACTGAGCAATTCTATTCTATGATGTATTTTCATTCTTATTACAATCCTTATAATTGAATTTGTCAGCTAAGCAATAACTGATACCAGAAAGTATCATGATCATTGAAATAATTACCATAGGTGAATATAATCGGCTTTGATAAAACTGCTAAACTTTTAAAAGACTCCACTCCAGGGCTTTTCTTCAGTATTTCACAGTTTGCTCTAGTTCTTCATAATTGATATGCTTTTCTTCCAAGGTTATTCAGACAGAAATATGTCCCTCTTCACTCCCATTTCAACCAGAGGAAACACCAGATGGGCGCAGCTTACTGTTATTAATTTGTACTGCATTGTAAAAGCTTCATAACATACCAACCCAAACTATTTCCAGCACAGTTACAGAAAATCAGGAAAGGTAGAATGAAGGAAATGATCTCTATTTTGCAGAAAGACATATTGATTTTAACTTTTTTGGGGAAACATCAGATTGGAAGTTAGGACTAAGTCTATTGATTCCACTGATCGCTGGATTAAAAAAAGTATCTTCCTATATCAAAACTGTTTTCAAAATTTGGCAAAAATTCCAATTCTATATAGGGATGAAATTAAGCCATTTCAGAGTGAAAAGACATCCATTCTCACCTGGGGATATTACAGAGTTCTAGCTAGCTTCTAGGAAGTGAGAAAATAGGCTCATGTCCTTAAATTGAATGAAAGGACCTTACTCTTCACGATCCCAAGGCAAATATCCTAAACTTTAGGCTAAGTTGGGGTAGGAGGCTTTTTCATTTTAAACAGAAACTTAATTCTTGTCAAAACTAGCTTGAACATGTTTTGGAAAATCTGAACTTTATGAATCAGCATTTTCCAAATGAAAAAAATGGATTAAGAAGTCAATGTTCTCGAAGATCATTTAAAAATCATTTCCTGGTCTTCTTTCTAGCTTCCTAATCAACAAAATGCAGTAGAGAAAGACAATCAATATACTATCACATTCCTACACACCTCAGAAATTAGATGTGCCCTGTTACTGGGCTGAGCTGCTATACTACCTTTGGGTTAGTTGCTCACAGCTAGGACAGAAGTTATTAGTAATTCATCATTCTACTGTCATCACCATATCTCTCCTTGTTAAATAAACAAAAGTTGTACCTGTGTGGTGGGCTTCACTGCAGTGTTAAAATACACCAACCAAGCTTAGTGCATTTTCCACTTCATGTGGAGTAGACATGTGTAAATACTTTATTAAAATTAAATTTAAAAAAGTGAAAGCTGTTCCCTACTGATTGATTTTTTGAAAGCTCCCTAGACTGATTTGGCTACAGATGTTTGCAAAATGATTGGATGTAAAGTGGGCTTAATTCATAAAAGCAATAAAATGTTGCTTATTGACTGAACAGATGAACTAGCTAAGGGGACATAATTTGGAGTGTTCTTATTGGAAATGCTTTGAAGAAATGGAATGATGGGGGGGGGGGAAGCCTTATTAGATGTGGTAGAATACGTTTTCTGCAAAGCATTTTGTTAGATTTGGAACAGTGAAAAGATTAACTGCCAAATTTTGGAAAATACAGTTATGCATCTGAATAAACTTGTTGCAGTTTCTGAGAGTAACCGTGTCATTCACAATTAACAATAAATTGACTTAGACCTGCATTCAAGACAATGTTAAGATGAACAAAAGGGAAGGAGTGCTGGTAACTATAATTCTTCCCTGTTTTTCAAGGACTGACGCTAGCTACTTATTCTCTTTCAAGACTGTGAAATCTCAGGAATGTTAATATATATATATGTACTATAGAGAGAGAGAGATGAGTCAGATTATAATTCCCAAGAGAGAAAGTAATGGAATCACAGTGAGATCTCTACCTAATTTCCTTTCATGAGAATTCAGACACTGAAATCTCTAGCCTCATAAGGATGTGTAAAGAGAGCTAAAATGACCTTGTTCCAGGACCTCAATCCATTCTGCTGAGATGTTTTTTGTTTCTCCAAACACGTATCTGCAGATATGTTAACTGCAATGAATATGACTTTCTGCTTCTGGGCTCAAGTTTTCCCTTGGGCTGGATCATGAACATTATTCCTGATGACAGCAGGCTTCTATGGAGGGCATTCCTGGGCAGCAGGGAAGTGAATTCCTTCTCAATGGACTGTGAGCGCTGCCATTTCTTTTCCATGACTTACAGCAAAAAGCATGGGGCTGTGCAAAGAGCATCCAGTTATGCTTCCAGCAGTTGCAGAATACTGGAGTGCCTATTTGGAAAGTTGAAGGCCAAATGACACAGCTTCCGTTATCATTTGGGTGCCAATACTTTATATGTTATGTGTATGAATATGCTCTGCAGTACTGTGCATTATAAAGTATCACAAGGGCAGAAATTTCTACTGAGGCTAGAGTTTGAAGTCTAGTGAACACACAAACAGAAAGGAGCTGCAAGCTCAGCAGAGGTGAGGATTTATATTTTAATGACTACTTGTCAATTATAACATGTTTTACTCTAAATATGTTTACTATAGAGTGTAGTATGGTTTGCTGTATTATTTGGTATGTGTTCTGAATCAAGCAGTATGATAATTGTGCTGCTCATTTTGGTCAGTTGAAAGAGATCCTTGAGACCATCCCAAGAAGGGTACTGCAGGAAAAGATGAAAAATAGTAACAAAAAGTTATATTTTCTCTGCATGAGTTATCAAAAGGAAAAGACCAGGCAACATTTTTGTGAAATCCTGCAGTGTCAGTGGTCAAGGCAGTAGATTTTATTCAGATAGACACTCTTATACTTAATTTTCAAGCCCATTTAAAGTCATTGTCTCATCAAGTTAAGTCCATGCACAGGAATTGCCAAGATCACGGTCTTTATCTGCAGTAGCTGACAACAGAAGAATGTCACATGTACTTGCCCACTGTTTCCTTCCTAAACAAGTGTAATTGCCAAATCTCTGTTCACAGTGTTTTTAAAGCACTAGTGAACAGTTAGGCAATCTGATAAATGCATGCACAGCTGTGGAATTATCTATGAGGTTAAACTTTGTAACATTATCTCAAAGATGAGACGAATTTCTACAGGGAGGAAAATACTTTAGATAGGATAACCTGGAGGTAGTTAGTGACTCAGAAGTAAGATGACA
Organism: Pavo muticus; assembly: GCA_016647715.1. Lineage (NCBI taxonomy): Eukaryota > Metazoa > Chordata > Aves > Galliformes > Phasianidae > Pavo > Pavo muticus. Next base: position 4,337 of record JACDJE010000470.1, read on the forward strand.
GAGTGTTGGTTTCTAAAGCCTTTCTCTCTCCACCTATGTTTGCCTTCTTTCATGGAAAAAGCCCTTGTTATTGGAATTCCACACAGCCTGTGGACTAACAACCCATGATAGCTTCCTGTAAGTAAAAACTGTTCAGGAGATTTGAGAGCCTTTGAGAGCCTTTGAGAGATTTGAGAGCCTTTGTTGTTGTTATAATTTTGCCTCATCTGCATGTCACAGTGCTGAAGGGGTTAAAAAAAAAGTTGCCCCTCTTTCAAAATTGTGTTAATTAAAAATGCAAAACCCAAAGAAATCACAGCTGGATAAATAAAAACAGCCCAGATGGTATAGCAACAAAGTTCTGGCAGGTCTTGAAGCAGACAGTATTCCTGCATATTTTATTTCCTAGCGTAGGCTATCACCAGACCACACCAGTGATGGATTGGGAGGCAGGCACAGGAGAGTGCAGGGCACTCAAACTGTCTTGTGCTTTTGAGCAGCACGGTTCTCAGAAATGCCTCACTACATTGCTGATGTTTGTGCAACACACAGAGCAAGTTCACATGTTCCAACCTGTGAATCAATTGGATATCTATTCAGTGAGAACAAATTCCTTCTGGTGATGCTCTTTCAACTGTGTATGTAGACAAAGTTCAGGCTTTCAATGTGTGCATATGTTATCTACTCCAGTGATACCCTACTGTGGAATTGTCAGCTTGATCTGAAAGGCACTCAGCCAGGGGATTCAGACCTACTTCAATCACGTTCACATGTGCAGAACTCCAGCAAATTCCAAAATAGATAGCTCTAACTTTTGAAAATGATTTGGGTGAGACCAGTGCTTCTCAGATGTGTCTGTCCTCATGCTAAATAGTAGCTCTGCCTCTGTAAAGAAGATGAGCAGTGTAGATGTGTTGCTTCAGCTGTTGCTTCCCATGGGCTGCAAGACTCATGAAACACTAAACAACAAAAATCTGTGAATATCTGGACAAGACTTTAGGAAAAAAAGAAGTCATGCTTAGGGAAACTTGATCGTAAGGTGAGTAAGCCCAGGCTAAGGGTGGTAGAAATAAGATTTACAGCTAATTTACGCACTATGTCTTGATGAGATGCCTTTTCCATTCATTTATTAGCCCTAAGAAATTGTTCAGCTTAATCCCAGTTGGATTTCCTGCCCACTGATAAAGCAGCACCTGACAGAATGGAGTAGATGGTGGCTAGGTTAACATCTCAGAATGAAACAAAAAAGTTGTGCAGAGGTATGAGATACAGAGTTACTGACAATAGTAAAATCTCAGAAAATTAGCAAGGGCATAAATGAAAAATAAGCACATCTGCAGAGTAGTCATCACTTAGCTTCTATGTGCTCTAATCTGAGGGCTTGCATTTCAGATGCAATCCACTCTCAGTATGTATGGTAAAACCAGCATGCCATCAAGTTCTTGTTTCACACCACATAAACTACACAAAACCAGCATGGGAAACGGCATTAGGTTTGGCTTGTTGCTCTTTTTTTGGAGCTGTGGTCTGGTTTGTCCTCCCAGACCAGCTTTATTTCAGTGGATGATTCTGGCTCGTAGTCCCCTGTGAGGGATCACTACAGCTGGCAGGAGTCTCTCTGAGGGTCTGGAGGCTTGCCCTCCTTTAAGAGGAGTCAGAGTGACCTGGACTTGAGGCTATTTCTGTAGCCTTTGTGTAGACCTCCACCGCCTTCATTTACATTTAGCATTATGATGGAAATCAGACGCTTTTATTGCCGTATAAATTCTAAACATATGTCTACATCCACCCAAGAAAAACTCTCATTAAGCTGTGTAAGAGGCAGAAAACAATAGACAGCTTTTGGTCACTGGGCACAATGGTTATTTAGGCTTTGTAACTGCAGAAGGCTTTGGTGAAGGAAAAAATTCCTGAAAGACAACATGGCTGTTGCAGCCATAAGCCTTGTTATTGCTACAGCAGAAGCTAACAGCATCCATTTTTTCTAGTAGCTCTGAAATGGCCTTATTCCAAAGATGGTCTCCTGAGTGATTTGGATTAGACTTTGACTTCATGGTCAGATTTTCATGCAATGCAAGTTGTTGTTATTTTTTCTTTTTTTCTTTCTGCAATAATATATGTGCTGCTCTGGCAGATGTTTTATTTTCACAATTTTTTTTTTTTCTAAAATCAACACTACTGAGCAATACTGAGATGCTTTGATGGTGTAATCCTGACTGAAAAAGCCTTCTGGCACATTGGATAAAGACTCGTGATATGCGTGCTGCTGTGTTACAATAGATATACCACTGCTCAACCTCCTGTTCAGGTTGTGCTCCCACATACTTTTCTCACGTCCTCTCCTGAGCCTCCCATATGGTTCTGGGAGCTGCTGAGCTTCGTGGGTTGACTCCCACCTTCTGTGGGGCAAATACAGCAGATTGAAGATCCTACGCACACACATACCCCCTCCCTCAAAGCCTGAACAGGAACAGAGACAAACCTGCATTTCAACTGAAAGAAAAGGCAGCTGGCAAGAACATGACAGACATTTCTTCCTTCAATAGATCTCCTCCCGCTTCCTTTCCACCCACCCTTTTCTTTTTGGTTGCTTGTCCCTGGATCATTTCCTTCTCCAGGTGATCTTTCCTTCTATGTGGAGAATTTAAAGACTGAAGTGCCAGCACCCTCGCTCCCTCAAGTAATAGCCTGCTCAATGTGCAAACATCTGTGTTACTGCCTGTATAGTTAATAAGCTGGAGTGAAATTTCTATTCTCTGTCAGATAGCTTGGGTGGGACTGAATGCTTGCCCTCTAAATGGAATATTTGCTTTGCCTTGACCCCATGGGGACCCTTGGTGCATGGCAGGTGACATACACTATATTATTTAACTAGAACTGTTGATGTCCATGGCAGTTATGAAAATTATTTCTCTCTAGACTGGAAAACAATAGAGACAAGTTGAATAGCAGGCGTAACTCTTTATTTTGGTCCAGTGTAGAGACTGATGAATTATTTCTTCCTTCAGATTAAATGTGGATTGCTAATCAACAAGTTGTTCGTGACTGAATTTGCATTTCAGTAAATATATTTTAATAATACATACATCTATTGAATATATGTATATACAAATAAGCATGAGTTTGAGGTATTTAATTATACATTTTTCTCTGTTCCCTGTTTTTACTCTTCCCTTTGGTCCCAAATCTGTTTACTGATATTTGATTTTTCCTACTGGAATTATATTGTTTTTGCTTCTTGATTATGTAATTTAAACTGGCTGAATTCTAAGTGAACTGTTTTTCCAACACTAGCACTATGATATTACCTGCTTAGCTGTGGACCTATAGAAGTTTGAGATTTCCATTTCCAGAGGACAATGAGCCTTCTTCTAGACTGATATATCTGATGAAGAGCCACAGCTCCTTGGTCAGATCCACAAAGTTTGGCCACTCCTTGGAGAGTGCTGTGGTCCTGATTGCTTACATAATTTTTTCCAACTGAAAAAATTATTCTGGGGAGTAAAAAAAAACACAAAAAAAAACCTTCTTCAGTAAGAAAAGGGAAAGGATTTTTCTACCCCCTAAAATGAAAAGAGGGAAAAAAAGAGCTGTAAACTTTAAACATATGTGCATATGTATATTTTGTTCCACTCAGTAATAATTCTGAGTTTCATAAAACATGGCTTTGAAGAAAATACAGGTGAAGCTTCAGAATACCTTAATTGTGTGTTGAATTGGGATTATATAGTCAGGAACATAGCCTTATTTGATTCCACTCTTATGCACAAACCCCCCAAAATCATAGCATATCTTAAATAATAGATATTTAGAAGACTTCTTTGTAAATCTTTCCTTTGCTAAGTACAGGAACTAAGTTTTGAGTTCATTTTGTTAGCTACTTTTTGTTCTGCCGAGATGACATATTCCTGACATTCTTTTTCTGTAACCTTGAAGAAGCTCCACTTGAAATCAATGGATTGAAATATGCACCTGCACAGATAAGAGAAGGAATAGGTATCACAGCACAGTGCAGAGACAGTTATCTCTGTTAGACGTAATTCATTATTACAGAAGCCACTGAGTTATTGTGATATAAGAGCTCTTGATGTGTTTTTCATGTGAAAAAAAAAAAATTTATGAAGACTTTATTTACTGAACCTATGTTTCAATTCAAAATCAGAATTAATTTGGAGTTCATCAGAAAAGCAGATATTCTTTAAAAATATCTGAAAATATGTTATTGTTATCATCAGTGCTGAATGGAAGTTTTGCAAACAGTAAATGAATCCCATTTATACAGGAAAGCAGTTTATGTGTAAGTATTTAAAACTGCTCTACAAAATGCAGAAACAACATGAATATAGCACAATAATGCATCTTCGGATCTTGGGCAAGCAGTTCATCTGTACAGCTATCTCTTTAGCTCAAGAAATTAAGTGTAAAATTAAATTGTTTAAGTTCAGAAGCTTTGCTCATTGAATGCAGCATCAACACTGCAGTGACAACAGTTAATTGTATGTTATATTCCACAAACATCAGACAATTCAGTATTGGGTTCTTTCTCACAATTATACACGATGTTTTCTACTGGAGCTTCCATAAGTTAGTATGTTTTCCCACTCAAGAAATCTATAGTTTACAGTCAGTTGCAACATTTTCACTGTTTCAGTAAACACATGAATGATGATTACTACAGCCTGTGGTTTCTATCTGGCAAATCTGAGCAGATCTCACACAAGAGGGCACAGGCTGGTCCTGAACACTCTCAATTTCCTTCGAGATAAATAGAGGTAAAGAAAACAAAGGCTTTTCAGGAGGTTTTCAGCACTTTGTTACCAAGAGCCCCTTGTGAACATACAGCCAAAAGAGGCCCATATAAAACAAAAAACAAAAAACAAAAAACAAAGAAACAAAAAAAAACCAGTCGTTGTGGTTTTAGTAAGTACAGCATAATAAAATCTTTAAGACAAATTAAATATATTACATTGCTTATTACATGTTCTTCATAAGAACACATAAACAATTTCACATTGACTAGAAATCTTTCTGCAAAATTCAAATATATCCAAAGACAGGAAAGGGAACTATTTTATCAGAGAATGTAGTGATAGGCTATAGCCTAAAGAGTGCAGATGGGCTACAACCTAAAAGATTGGACATTAGGCAGAAATTCTTCACAATGAAGCTGATGAGGCACTGGTACAGGTTGCCCAGAGAAAGTGTGCATGCCTCATCACTGAAGGTGTTCAAGGCCAGGCTGGATGGGCCCTGAGCAGCCCGATCTAATGGGAGGTGTCCCTGCTCATGGCAGAGAGTTGGAACTAGGTGGTCTTTAAGGTCTTTTCCAACCTAAACCATTCTATGATTCTATGATTAACACAGTGCATCATTTGTAGGAATTCAGAATTGATTCTGGATGGAGATTAAGGTTGGATATTAAGAGAAGATTATTCTCCGAAAGAGTGGTCAGGTGCTGAAACAGACTGCTCAGGGATGTGGTTGAGTCACTCTCCTTGGAGGCGTTCAAGAAACGTGTAGATGTTGTACTAAGGGTCATGGTTTAATGGGGAAATATTGGTGATAGGTGGACAGCTGAACTGGATGGTCTTGGAGATCTTTTCCAACCTTGATGATTCTATGATTCTACAATTGTGCTACTATCATTCATTTTCAGTTTATTCAGATGTGTTCCACTGGTAAATCTTATTCATTATCAAAGACTTGTGAGTCTCTGGAAATCAGAGCCTAATTTTTATCCTGATTTACAAATTGCACAGCTTCTTTAATTTACTGAGGAGGGTAGCTTATGGATTCGTTCCTTTTTTAAGCCCCCTGATACTTCAATTTCAGCCTTGTAATAAATATGAAATACCTACCCATTATGTTAGAGAGCCATGTCATAACAAAATTTAGCCTGTGAACATCTGACCCTGCTACTTATTGTCTTTTTTTTTTTACCAGCATTTAGAAGTTCCCTATGTGAACAAAAACAGGTTTTAATACACTTTACACACAAACTAAAGAAAAGCTGGCTGTGTCTTCAAGTCTGCAGAAAAATGCCAATACAACTCCTTCCAGTAAGAGAGGATTTTGACATCAAATGTGCTGTCATACAATCACAAGGAGCAGAGTTCCACAGAAGTCCAAGACATCTCACAGAGTTTCTTAGTCATGGTCAGGTCCCAAGTTGAATTTCAATTCAAAGCCTGCCCAATTATTAGGTCATAATATTTCATTTTACATATTATATATGTATGTATATATATAATATATATATATATGTAATATTATATTATATGTAATATTATATATATATATGTAATATATTACATTACAATACAAACTTTGCCATCATTGTCAAATACTCATCATTAAAAAAGCATCCATCAGGCTCTTATTAAGTTAAATTATCAAATTTATCTGCTACTCTGTCTATATTTGAAACTTTGTATTTATTTTCTTTTGTGTGAGTCACTCTCTATTTACCAAAATGAATCAGTGACATAAAAGTTGTTTCGTAAGAAGCAACAGAAATCCTCCAATTGAAAACCCATGTAAAAGAGGGCTCAGTACACATAGAGCTTGAAAGTCCCCCACTGAGGATTTGTGCTGACACTGGAGCATGAGAAGGACACAGCTTGAGCAAACACTTCATTAGCCATGAATAAATGAATGAAGGGGCTGGACAAAAGCGAGCATACTATTTAAAAAAAAAGAAAAGGAAAAAAAAAAACAGAAGAAGACGAATCATAGAATCATAGAATCATAGAGTCATAGAATGTTTTGGGTTGGAAGATCAGTCCCCCCTGCTATAGGCAGGGACACCTCCTACTAGACCAGGCTGCTCAAAGCCCTCTTGAGCATGGAAAAAGCAGAATTGTCAACACTTTGTGATGTTTACAAAGAGCTAAACAGTTAGCAGTTCGTGGAACAGCAGTAGGTACCTAGCTCTATCCCATGTCTCCTGCAAGTCAGATACCATTCTTGACCAACCTTATATGGGATCAAATTTTTCCTCTAAGGACCAATAGGATAGTATGGAATAGATGACTGGAGGATTCATGTTCCTATAGATATTAGATTTAAAAAAATAATAACTTGAAAGGGTAAGTCTATGACTTTCACTATGATAAGTCTATAGTGAAATTCTCAGTGATTTAGAAGTACAAAACAGACAAATCATTGTGCAGTTTTCTACCACTGGTCATAGTGAGTTATCTCTCATTAGTTCTGTTTGAACATTTTACACAGACTTTGTCAGAAAGCTGCTCACAAGCTTACAAGATTACTGATGTATTCCAAGTATAAAGGAGGCACAGAAATTGTTGTAAGAGTAATTAGTGGAAATAAATAATCAAAATACATAATTTTATTTTGACTTTCTTAGTTTGTTGTCTTGCCTATAAAATATTTTTTCTCAACTGATGAAATTTATTAGAATGTGATTTTTTTAATCATTATTGGGGTTACAATTTAGATTATATGGTTCAGTTGTAATGTAAACACAAGTCTTTGCAAGATTACAGAAAGCAATATTTGTCTCACTGACATTTCTTGTGGGACATAGGACATGACAGGAACTTACAGTGCATAATAAGAGATGTAATAAAATGAAAACCAGACCATTCTTGGAAATATTTTAGAGCAGTGTTAATGCTACACCATTAGCCCTTTATCTTATGGTGATAACTCAGCCATTACAGTAATATCTGAGTATCTCATAAGCTCCATAAATAAGAGGAAAAATAACTCCATCCATTGAAAATAAAAAGGACATGGAGGTCAAATAATGCTTTGAAAGCCCTAATTCTTGTAAGTACATTTACTGTGGTATATACAGTGGCAATGTGAATTATTTATGTGCTGATGACGCAGGGTGGCATGTCATTTCACACACCATCAGGCACAGAAAACACCACTAATTTAAAAAAAAAAAGAAAACAAAACAAAACAGGCCTTTAATATAAAACAAGCAACAGACACTGTGAAAGGTCTGAACTGAAATCTGCAAAGCACATTCAACATAAAGGCTGGAAATCTGTGTCCTTCACATGTCCTATTATAGAGTATAAGGTAATATACATGCTGGTGGAAGTAAGGAAATAGCAAACTGATGGTGAAAAACGTAGGACAGGGATCTGGGGACAGGATATTCATAAAGGCCTGCTTTAAACTAAGCAGGTGAGTCCTATTCGCTAGAGAGAGGTATGTTCCTCTTGGGGCAATTCAGAGCACCTAAAGTTGGTTGCCAGCCAGAAACCTGAGATCATTTTCTGTAGGAACAAACTTCTCTTTCTCCCAAGAAGTGAGAGGACCCAATGTAACTTTCCTAGACTTCGTAAATACCTGCAAGATGACTTAGTCAAGCCTTCAGTAACTGGCTCACTCTGAAACCACGTTTACATGACCTCAGTAGACTAATTTAAAACCAAAGAAATTTAAATAAAGTCAGTAGACATCATCCAGCTCATAGTGTAAAGAATGGAGTTGCACCAGACCAGTATTCTTTAGCTTTCCCAGTAGTCTGTTGCATTACTTGCATAGTTGATAGCAATACCTTTTACCAATATTTTCTCACATGCTTTACATCAAGAGCCCATTTCAAGTTGTACAACTCCTGAGAATAAGTTTTTCTACACTGGATGTGTTCTGTTTTCTTTCAGAAAGAATTTTGGAGGGGAATTAAAGGAAAACCAGTTGAGTTTTTGTGAACTTTTCTAAAATATCTTGCCTTTGGAAATTCCCACTTTGTTGACAGCAGTGTTTGGGCAGAGGGCAGCTTTTATGACATGCCAGAGAAAAACTGTTTCATTGGGCCAAATCCTGGCACTGATGTTTTCAAAACTGCAGTTTACTCAGTCTGGTGTGGAGAATGTTGATTGAGCATTTGAATTCATGTTAGATTTCCCTGAACAAAGTAAGTTATATTGCAGTAAGTCTGATCTTGCAGTTCTGGACTGCCTCAGGTTGGGATGCATTAGGTCCATAGGTGACCTTCTGTTTATGAACAGAGAAGGATGGTGGGAGATGTGGTGGCTGGAAGCCATCTTGAACACAGAGACCACAAAATGGTAAGAGTTCTCTATTCTTGGTGAAGTCAGGAGGGGTGTCAACAAAACTGCTGGGTCTATATAAGCTGAATTGATAGGCTGAGGACCATTTTATAACGTTCTAAATGACCAAGTGCTAGGTCCTGCACTTTGATCACAACAACCCCATGCAACACTACAGGCTTGGGGCAGAGGGGCTGGCAAGCTGCATGCAGGAAAAGGATCTGGGGGTGTTAGTTGACAGCCATCTGAGCATGAGCCAGCAGTGTGCCCAGGTGGCACACTGGCACGTTGGCCAAGAAGGCCAATGGCATCCTGGCTTGTATCAGAAAGACACTGAGGTAGTGGAGAGCGTACAGAGAAGGGCAACGAAGCTGGTGCTGGTCTGGAGCACAAGTCTTGTGAAAAATGGATGAGGGAACTGGGATTGTTGAGAGCAGAGGGGCTCAGGAGAGACCTTATCTCTCTCTACAATTCTCTGGAAGACTAATAATGTTTCCAAAGTGATCTAACAACTTCACTAATTATGAAGTGATTTTTGTACTTCATGGTTGTGTCTGAATACTTTTTATGGAAATAGTTGTACCTCTTTCACTAAGAATGTACATTTCCTCCTCATACAGAGATGTGCTAATAGGAATTATTGGTCCGATTCTTGAATGAAACAGCATGACAGTCTGAAGATGTTGACTACATTTTTCTTGTCACCTTGTCAGTGCGAGCACTTTTTAATTGTGCTTTTTTCTCCTGATGAGGAATTGCTCACTGATGTGTTGCAATTTGGCAGTTCACATTATGTTATTTTTATTTATGCATCTTTTAAATAATTGCTGTTTAAGTAAATACATGGGGGGAAGGGGACATCTATGTCTCCAAGAAGTCTTAGAACTGTAGGACTAAGCAGGACACAAGGAACCTCAGGAGGTCTCTAATTTAACCACATGCTGAAATCAGTTCAGATTTCAGCAGCTCAGAGCTTTATGCATTCAGGTTTTTAGCACCTCCAAAGATAATAATTCCTCATCCATTCCTAAAATCCAATATGTGACCACCCTCAGACTTAAAAAATATTTCCATGCAAATATTCTGTGGCTTGTGTCTGTTGATTCTTGTCTTTCAGTAGCACTTAACATCTTTTACACAGATAAATCTGCTTTCCCCACTCAGATACTTTCCCAAGAATTAAAATCTGAAGTGTTTTGAAGAGGAAAAAAAAAACCAAAACCATTGTGTTAGGAACTTCCTGAGGCTCCTTCCAACCAGAATTATCCTAAGATCCCGGGCTCTATACATTCCAGTGCTGCCATTCATAGATTCATACTTCTTCTGGCTATCAGGAATCAAGATCTGGCAGAAGTCATTCTATGTGGTATACTATCTGCCTAACGTCAGCATCTAACATCCACTTTTTAGCATCCTAGTGAAGAGGTCCTCCTGAAGTGAATGTTTATGTCTCCTGTGTAGCAAACCTCCTATGATGAGGCAGATTGGATCCCAAACTAGGCCTCTACTTGTAGCCAAATTTCTTTAGGCATTTAATCATGTTGTAATCTCGTCTGGACCCTTCACAAGTTTTCAGATCTTTAATGTTTTTTTATTATGGAATTTTACTTTCTTTACTTCAAATATCCTTTATTTAAACAGTCAAACAGTTGGTCAAAGTCCAGTTTGTTCACACATTGAAAAACTCGTATATATTAGCTGGCTTTTAGAGGAATAAGTGATTCTTAGTGTTAACTTCCAAACACTGTGGTTATGAAAGGAAATACTTTTTAACAGTGTCTTTGAAGTTTTATTTTAAAATCTCTGAGTGGAAAAAAAAAAAGAGACCAGATGAGCAGTCACATCTCTGGGCAGGAGGGTACCCCTGAAGGAATCATGAGGCCTTGGCATTTTGAATAATAAATAATTAAACAAATGCATTTACAGGACAAAACCCAGAAAGAAGACATAAAGAATCATGGAAATAAAAATGTAGGGGCCAGATTATGCACCATCTCTGTGTGGGTGGACAAACAAGCACACTCATGTGTGCCAGCAAGAATATGCTGACATTTCCTATTCTGTGAACTTAATACATGAATGATTTTTTCAAAGGTCTTTTGAGGCTGAGTTGCTCTGTCCTTGCCTTTACCAAGTAGTATGGTTGAAAGGGTATACTTTGTGGTTTCCCATTCCTGTAAAAAGAAAAGAGGAACGTAGTCCAGATACAGCTCATTGAACTCACAGCAGATGTTTCCCCTCAACAGCAACAGAAACAGCGGAAAAAGAAAATGCCTAGATGCAAGGTCCTGCTGAGTATTGGTAGCCTGGATTTTAAGGAGCAGTTGTTTTCTTTTTTTTTTTACTCCATGACTAAGAATCCAAACATCTCCACGGTCAGCTCTCTCACTCTTCTACGTTAGCAATATCTTCTCAATCTTTTTGTCTACGTTGTCCCATCCCTCCTCCCCAATTATCTCAATTGAAGCATGCACTTGACTGTCTCTTTTCTAGTTTTTCCTCTACAGCTGGTTCACTAACGCAAGCACACATACACATTCATAGATACTCCTGACACCTGGCACAGCTCCTGTCCACACAGCACCTCAGATCCTGGACTTCCTTACCCACTTCAATCACACTAACCCCCACACAAGTTTGGAAACACAGACATCTGTTTATCCTTCCTGGAAATGGCACCTGTAGCTCATTAGCCCATCAATTAGTGTGTCTGGGAGGTTTGTTTCTTGTGATTGTCTCCCAGTTTATTCCTTGTTGCCTTAGAAAAGATCTTCAGCCAGATACCTTTAAAGGAGCAGACTCTCTCCTTCTACATACCCTTACACACCCTTTGATCCTTAGGGATCAAATAACAACTTGTGCCATCAAGGTAGGGGAATAACAGCTAATAAAGTCAGTGCACCGGTTACAGCATGGGATTCCAATGCAATCGTTGTAATTGGGATAAACACTGACAAAAGTAACATTTATAATCCAAAATCCATATAAAACTTATCTAGTTAAGGTTTTTGGTTACAAACTTATAAATCATCTATTTCGAGAGATATCTGAACATTTTAAAGCAACAACTGGTTAATTCATAAGTGAGTCCAGTAACCTACAATGTTGCATGAGATCAATCTGGCACTCACAGTCCTACTTCAAAATACAGTAAAAAGCTGTTGCTTCCAGTGAACCTCACTTTTAGCTGTTGGACAGAAGATATACCAGGCAGGATGTTGAGCCAAGGCATGTCACTGAGCTGAACACATCTGTTAAAAGGCTTACCAGGGGCTAAGAGCAGAACAGTCCAAGAGGGGCAACCATAGAAATCACACTGTGCATCAGGGATCCCACTGCCTCCAGCATCACTCCCACCCCTTGTAGGGGACCTAGAGGGTCTGCAGCTGCTCAGGGCTGTGTGCAGGGTCAGAAGTTGCTTGGCTGATTGAGCAGCATCAGCTGCCTCAACACCCGCTCCCCCTCCACTCCAGGGACTGCTGATTGGGCCAGATGGAAGCAATTTCTCTGCCAGATCTGACCCATGGGCCATGTTTTGATCTGTGCTGATTTAGTTTTACAATGTTAAGAGCCCAGTCCTTGGTAAAGACTAATGGAGATTTGTCCAGAAATCTTAAATTTCTTGCTCCTTTGAATTGTTTATGACACGTCTATTAACAGGAGTGTTTGGAAAGGAGAAGTATTATCTCTATTTTTTATATAATATATATTGGAAATTTTCTGAATTTTGGGTTTACCTAGACTCTGAATATTCCATCACTAATTCTGGTAGCTTTAGGGAATTCTTCAGCTGGGGCAAATCCAGGCTCATCTCTGTTTGGAGCACATCCAGACTCATTTCTAATGGGGGACCCTGAAGTTTTCCAGTAACCCTAGCCATAACACAAACCTGTTTGGGACTCCTGCCTTCAGGATGGCCACACCATAGCTTACTGGGTTCCCGGGCCTGGGGTGGGCCTGCTAGAGATGCAGTTTCTCTTGGTATCTTGCCTTGGATTTGGCAAAACTTTATCAAACCCAAGCTATTTTTGAATGAAATATTTCACAGATGACCAACTGGCATTTTTCAGCAAACTGCTTTGGCAGAAAATTTCTGACCAAATCTATTTACTAACAAAAAAACATCAGGTCCTTACTGAGTGCTAAATAGTACCGTCTGAGTTACGGAATTGATAATTTCTGTGAAACATCGAGTACAAAAAATATAAGCACCTATTTTGTATCTGGTTTTATTCTGTGATTGTTGTATATATTGCTAGTGGATAGTCTCCTAAAGAAATTGCTATTCAGATCCATGGGCTGTTGCTCCTCCTGGTTTTTCAAAATGAGATTCTCTTGTCCAGGTGGATGGCAGCTGCATTTGGAGCCAAGGGAAGGAATGAACCTATGAGTTACTGAGAAATGTGCATGATATGTAGGATGGGGATGCGAGAAAAGACAAATCGGGAGACTGGTGAGCAAGAAAACTCCCTCAGCCACTGCCTGAAGGCACTGTGCTCCCAGGTGCTTGAAAGCTCATCTGTCTGAACTTTCAAGACCATCTAGGAGCAGTTTACAACACTCCTGGTGAAATGAACTGAAACCATGTTCTCAATATCTGTAAATTTTGATGACTGAAACCAACTGGTATGCAGATAACAGAAGGAATTACAGGAAAAATGAAGCAGTAGGGAGGGAACATATTATCCCCAGTTTTATGTATTTTTTAATCTCTGTTTTGTCAGTATTAGGAGTGACCTTGCAGTGTAAATAATGGTAAAAGATGGTCTGTAGCTAAGCTTACATGTATGATTCTTGCTAATATGATAGAGATTCGAAGAATATGAAACAAAAAAATAAACTGCAGACTCTATTCTGCTTGCACCAAAATCAGGCTCTATTGTATGCTAAATAAATATTTTAAATAAGAAACTTCTTTTATGGATGGTGTAATGTCTCTTGATATTTACAGCACTTATAAAAGGCTAAACAATATACATTAACCAGATCATTTGCCTCATCTTTCACCATTCCATTTGCTTTATTGCTCCTATAAAACATGATTCTCTGGGCAGTTTAGATGAGCGTGCAGTGTGAAATACTGCCAGCCACTTATCACTTCCTTCCATTTCTATCTGAAATGGTAGGTCTCAATACTATACAGTATGTGAGCATTATTATTTTGTGACCTGTTTATCTGTGCATTCTTGTGGTAATGCACACAACAGAAAAATGACAAAATAAATCAGAATGCTAAGAACATTTATCTGAAGAAATTGAACAGAGATCTAATATATGTCATATTTATTTGTTTCAGGGTAGAAAGCAAGAAATGTAGTTAAGAAAAAATTTTCTGCCTGAAGGATAAGTGGGTATGTGGCCACCACAGTGGCAAAGAAAGATCATAGAGTCATTCTATTATATAATTCCATGCAAAGGAAATATAAAAGATACATAAGAAATGAGAAGGATAATTAATTCAGGAATTCCTAGGATAGCTGGCAGAGGTTGTTGTGTGAAGTGATGCAACTTTTGGAGATACTGCTGACCAAGCTTTCCAGGGCTGCACCCCAACCTAAACAAGATGCAAGGTCTGAGTAATTCATAGATTATTGTCTTACATTACTGCCTACTTTTCTTAATGTTAAAGTCAGGTAAGATGGGGAACAAAACCACTAGTATTTAAAGGAACGCTGTCAAATGAACACATCAATATCATAGAAAAGTAGCACTAAGATTTAAAAAATAGCTGTTGCACTTCAGAGTGGATTAAAGAGTACTATTACATTGCTCTAAATACATCCTAAAAGGACTAAACATTACATGCTTCTTTAAGCCACACATTGTGATTTCCAGAGACAATCCTTGTTCGTTTTATCTTTTTAGGCTGGTGAACCTGAAATAGAGAGGAGTGGATAATAACAAGTGTGTTTTGGTTGCTGTTGTTTTTTCTTAAGCCAAATCATTTTTTACAATGCCAAGTAAAATGAATGGTTCATCCCTGGCAGAAACAGAGTCTGCAACTGAAGACTCTCATTACATGAAGGACTAAGGGATGCTCAAGAGGGGAAAATTCTGCATTATTGCACGTGCCCACCTGAAGGACATGAGACTTTATGGCTTCACCCATCCAGACTGGAGCCGTCTCACCAACCACTTTATACTGTTAAATTGCTAGAGTTCTCAAGGGCACAACTTCAATTTGAGCCAAATTGCATTTGCTGAAGTGGAGGTGACAATGGTCAGGAAATGGGAAGATTGTACAGGGTTGTTTTGTTTTCAAAGGATAACAGAACTGAGCTTATAGAACAGAACTGGGGCTATTTAGTCTGGGGAAAAGAAGGATGAGGGGAGACCTTATTGCTCTCTTCCAATATCTGAAAGGTACTTACAGTGAGAGCAGAGTTTGTCTCTTCTCACTGGTGACAGGCGACAGGACAAGGGGAAATGGCCTTAAGTTACACCAGGGTAAGTTTAGGTTGGATATCAGGAAAAACTTCTTTACAGAAAGGGTTTTTAAGCACTGGAATAGACTCCCCAGGGAGGTGGTTGAGTCACCATCCCTGGATGTGTTTAAAAACTGTTTGGATGTGGTGCTCGGGGACATGATTTAGCAGAGGGTTGTTAGAGTTAGGGTAGTATGGTTAGGTTGTGGTTGGACTTGACGATCTTTAAGGTCTTTTCCAACCTGAGAAATTCTATGATTCTATGATTTGATTTTACAAGTGTAGGAAGCACTGCAACTTGCAGTGATAGGAGGTAGCCTCTGGCCCAGTCTTTCCAGTTGTATAGATGTCGCCGGTCTGTGTCTGAGAACTGATCCAAAGAATTTATCTTGGTGACTCATGCCAGAGCTCTTTCTTCATGACAAAAAAAAAAAAGAGTACACGGAGAAACTTGCATATCTAAGTGCGGAACAGTTTGTTCTGGGTGCTTTTGCACCTTTGCATGGCAGCCATCAAGAGGCAAAAATTTAAGGCAAGTGTTTCAAAAATTGATATTCATATTTTAGGGAGAAACGGATTTTGCTGTAAATACATGCATATATACCTGATCACTGTATTATTCACTTTGCTAAGACTGTAGCTGTATGAAGTGATTTTTGAAGTGGATATGCTTAAAATATCTCACAAATAGCATGCTTCAAAAATACAACAGTCCAGTGCCTTTCTAGAAGTTCAGAAAGTCTGAAGCAATACTGCCCTATGAATGCAAAGGCTATTATTACAAATTGTACCAGTGGCTCTTGTTAGACATGACATGATATCAACCCGAATTTTTCTGATAATGTCTAACTGGACTTTCTAAGAATTTTATTGTGTGTTTCTAATTTTCTTCTTTTCTGTTATACTTCCCTTAGAGGTTAGATAATGCCACACAACAATCCTAGTCTTTGAAACAAGAAGACCTTCAGATTATTTCAAAACTGCATCTTATCACTGAGGCTTATCCCCCATTTCTGCCCAACATTCACAGACATCCTTCTGCCCAAATTCTCCTGCAAGCTCATCATCTAGACAGCCATGACAGCTAAATATTCAGGTATAAAAGCAAACTCTAAACAGCTTTAAACAAGAATTCTGACTTTACTTTAAATGCCTTGATGATAAAATTACATATCTGTCATTAAAACTTATACATGGGTTCCGCTACAGAAAAGCTTTTCTTCTATGGATATGAGTGAATGGTTGAGAATCAAATGTTTGTTGACCCATGCTCAAAGCCTTGATAGCTCTTGGTCATTCAAATACTTGTCAATCTCCTTTCCCAGCAGAAACATTTGCCTGGAATACAGCCTAATGGATCCTCCGTGTGTTCAAATGAATGCATCCAACAGGGGTACACAGCAATTTTCACAATTTGATTTGCTCTTAGCCTACTGCAGAGTTTAGCTTGGACAAGGAATTCAGTCAGACATTTCCCTGGCCATACTGTGGTAAATCAGGTCTAGACATTGATGTAGAGGCCAGGTCTGCAGAACAAATTCTGGCTTGCCACAGTTAGTTAGGTGTTGTGACAAAGCATGATTGTCATAACTATGGCAACACAAACTGCTAGTGTAGACATGATTTTCTAGAAAAACTTTGCATGTGCCCAAATAATGTCTTTAGTTTACCAAAAAGGGCACAAACTAAGCCAGCAAAATCACTGTTTCCCCAGTCTAAAATATATAGATTCACATCCATTCTGAGCATATGTGTCAGGTGGGGTACTAGGAAGAAGTCCAAAGTCAGACCTTTGCTTAGTTTGTAAACATTTTCATTAGAAAATGTGAATGTCTCCAAGATTTGATTTGAGTAGTTTTTCCAAAGTCAGGAAAATTCATTAAGTAAGTCAACATTTCTTTGAAAAGTTAACTTTCCACCTCCTTTCACCTTCATATATTATCTGTGAAGTGTGGATTATAGGATTTTCCTACTTGACAGGAGCATTGCATATATATATATATTCATATATTTCTTAAAAAGTTGAACTTCTCGGGTACCTTAAACTCATGGACCTTTTTCAGGAAACAGAAAGACATATTTGTTTTCAAGTTCTATGGGAAAATACAACTTTTTGACAAGTTTTTGTGTTGTTTTTTTTTCCTCAGAAGTTTCCAAATGTCCAAATTTTTTCAAGACACAGAAGGAAGGTGGCTTCAGGAATCTGAAATGTCAAGATGACATATTGTTTTTCACTTATTATATATAATGTAGAAAAATCTGTCCCAAACTTGCATAAATATTAAAAGTATTAAATAAGAACATGATATTAACTTGATTTAGCCATTATCTCTTCAAAAATCAGAAAATCCATTCCTTTCAATAACCTGAGTAATTGCACATAGAAGAGTTAGAAAAATGTCTTATAATAAAAACCTTATTTTAAAATTAGGAAGAATCATTTGTAAGAAGCATACCATATTAAAGAATAATATATTTGGACCCTAAAGTACGATCCCAGATATAGTGAATGAAGACTGAGTCTTGTCTCTCAAGAGCATCTGAGCTTTTGAAATCCCAGATCTGTTCCTCATTTGCTAGCCCTCTGGCAGGTCCTGGCCTTTAGGTGACTGCCAAGGAGCAGCATCCTTATGTTCCTGTCATATTTGAGCTGTACAACAAGGGGATCAGGCATTCAGCATAAACCTCAGAGGGGAAGTGTAGTTGTAGCACAGATCACTTAAGTACTTCTCTGGTAATGCACAAATTCTGCCATTATTTTGTTTTAACATGAAAACATTGAATAGATTAGGTCTTTATAGAGGTGTACTACATCAACTAAACACCTTGCCATCTATAGTACAGGTACTTTGTCATTCATGCTCAGCTTCAGACAGCTATTGCAGTTATTGCCCATTAGGTAATTGTTAAATTCTAGCAATGCATATTCTTACAATGACCCATTTGTAAGACATAATAGGATTAGTTATTCTGTTTAAGTTAAATAATCTAACTATGTGACCAATTTATCCAAAACATAAACAGTAAGATTTAGGATAACTGAGCTAATCAACAGAAACTCAGCAAAGCACTATAACTCACATTTGATCTTGGACTCACACTTTATTTCTGCTCCTATGATATCCACTTTCACAAAGTTTCCACCAGGCATCCTGTAGACATGATATGCAGGAACGCTTCTGTTAACTGTGGATCAAGATTTGATGACAGTAGAATATAAAGTAGTTTTGTTTCCATCAGGAGCTGTTCATGGACATCTAGAGAGAACAAGACATAAAGTCATGAACTGAATTATCTTTCCTTTTGCATAATTTTCAGAATACAAACTTCCAGATTCAGAATTTATGTTTCAGATCATGACAAGATTTCTCCTCCATTAATTTACCTTGTTTCTTTAGGAACCCACCATACCTTTGGCCTCTTAACAGTTTATGTCAGTTCCTTCATTTCATAGTCTGCAAAATAGTATTTCCTTTAGTTTACAGTTTTTGCTGCACAGTAGCACTAAGCATCCCTCTTTCATGCTGGGAGATATTAAACAATCATGGGTGTTTATGCGTGAAGAGTCAAGGAGGAATTCTACTTCACAGCCCTTTTGTGAAAATGGAAGAATGAGGATGGTGATTGAAGAGAACAGATATATTTAAGATCCTGATATAAATTGTCACATTATATTTCCTGAACCATATTTTATTGGATGACTTTCAGGACAATTAGCAGAGCAACTTCAAAACTTTTCAGTCTGCTTTAATGGATATCCCATTCAACTAAAGTTAACATTTTAATATATTGTATTTATAATGACGTAGATGCCCTAGAGTGTTCCTCCCATGAGAAAACAGAGAACAGCTAATCAAATTATGCTAGCATAGTGTCAGACACTTTCAGTGCCACAACCATGTTATGCTAAGGCAAGTACATGAAGGCAGGTCCTTTTACTGAAGACAGCTTTCGGGCTATAAACACAATTAAAAGTGTACTGAGGAAGGAAAGATCAAAGTGTTCTAACACTTCAGAAAAGACAGTAGAAGGAAATAGACTAGTTATCTTAATACACCTTCAGACATTCAGTGGGTTAGCCTTGGCTAGCCAAATGCCCACTTAGCTGCTACTTCACTTCTCTTTCTCAGTAGGATGGGAGATGAAAATGGAATGGAAAAGCTCATGGGTAGAGATATAATGTACCAGTTACTGTAGCAAGTGAAAAACTCTTTTGGGGAAAAATTAATTTTATTTATTGCCAGTTACAATGGTTTTGGGTTGTGAGAAGACAAAAGACAAAAACAGCATATTTCTTCAGTCTTTTCTAGGCCCACTTTTCTTCCTTCATTCTCAGCTCTACTTCCTCTCTCCTTACCTGGAGTGGTGCAAAATGGAAGGAAATAGATGTTGTGTCAGTCCATAACAGTCCTCTGCTGCTCCTTACTCCTCACACTTTTCCATGCCCAAGTCCTTCCCATGGGCTGCACTTCCTTCAGGACAAACCTACTGAACTGTGGCATTTTCCATAGGGAAATACCTGCTCCACCATGGCCTACTCAACAGAGAGTATTTGACTGTCATGTCTGTAGGGCTGTTTCTCACATATTTTCTCTCATTTGTCACTTGCCTGTGCAGAGTTTTCTGCCATGTCTTGAATACATCTCCCAGAGGCACCACCTTCTTGGCTGCTGGGCCCAGCCATGCCCTCCTGTTGGCTCCATTGGAGATGGCTGGACCTGGCTGGGTCCAACACAGAGCCTCTCCTTACAGAGGCCACCATTGCAGGCTTCTGATAACTTTAGCACTCAGTACAACACAAGAAATCCTTCCTTAAGCGCTATGCATCACCTTACATATCAGCTACTAGTGAGGGAATAAATTAAGGAAAAACACTAAAAGATGCGAAAAAATATTCCATCAATGTGCTTCTTGGGTTTTGTTTCCCTCTACTTGCTGTTTTTCTTAATTTTTGTCTTTTACTTCAATTTTAACATTAAATTCATCTTTTGATTTCTTTCTTGCTACCTTGAAGCACCATTTATAGTTAAAATTAGACAGCAGCGTCAGTTTACTTCAGCAAGTATTTTAGACAAAATGATCTTATAATATCCTTATTTCACTGCAGCCACTAGAATTACCAGAACTGAGAAAACAGACAAGTGTTCGTTCTATGACTTTTTTTTGTTGTTATTTCTAGAACTCATCTAAAAATAGAAATATTTTTCCATGAGAAATATTGCTAAATATGATTTCTGTCTTTAAAGATTCTAAACCCTTTTCAAAATGCCTTGAAAATGATATAAATACAAATAAATTCAATGCAAAATATGGTAGATTAGTATTGTTTAAATTCACCGAAACCTCTCTGACACGCCAAAGTAATCTCTATAAAACACTGCTGTGAAATATTGCTTCCAAAGCTATTCAGAATGAAGTTGGTATCTGCTGTTGAATTTTTTTGTGCCCTGGAAAACAATGACAAGTTCAGTGGCATAGTTTTTATTTCACAGCAAGTTCCTATTCATTTAAGTGCTGACATTTTAAGTTTGATGAACTTATAAGCTTACATCACTTGGCAATTGAAATTCTTTAAAAATAGCTTTGTAATATGATGTACCAATACAAAGAAAGCATGTCAGTCAATTTCATTTCAGAGTACTGTGGCAATGGTACATTACAGTTAAAACAATATTATCTCCATCTTGCTTTCAACATTATATGCTTATGCTGGCTACCCTGTTTTATGGACTTCCACAAACTTCTTTCCATTTTCACCTTATGTCCAGAATTATTTTGTTATGCTTATTAGGAGAACATACTTTGTTCTACAAAATATATATACCAGTTCTACAAAATATTTTGAGATTTTCTATCACTGGGGTGACACCTGCTGTTGAAAGCAAAGTGGTTAATAGCTCAGAGATATACTAGAGTTGTTTTCATGGCATGGAGTGTCTTAAGACCACCAGCATCTGGGACTGTTCACCACTTCATAGTTTGGAGAGTAAAAAAGAGAAAGGAAAGGAAAAAGGAAAAAGGAAAAAGGAAAAAAGGAAAAAAAAAGTGAAAATAAAAAAGTAAAAAAGTGAAAAAAGGAAAAAGAGAAAAGGAAAGCTAGGGAAAAGGCGGGGGGAAAGGAATGAAAAAAAAAGAAAAAAAGGAGAAAGGAAGAAGAAAGAAAAGGGAGGAAGGGAGAGAGAGTAGAAGAGGAAGAACAAGAAAGGGAGACAGACAACAATGGAAGAAAAAGAGAGAAAGAAAGAGAAAGAGAGAAAGAAAAAAAAGGAAAAGTCTCACAAGTATTAACTGATACATATAAGTTGTTGCATGGTGAAACATTCTTGAAAAAAAATCTTGGTTTAATATCAGCATGTTTTCTGATATTCCTTAGTCATGGTATTTGTACTTACATCAGAAACAGTCTAATAATTCTTCTGCACTGAGGACTTTTCTTCATGCATCAGCACTGTTGCTAAGGTTAATTTCTCAGTCTCAGAGTTGTGACTTTTCAAATTCACTGGGCTTAGAAAAGCTAAAAGTACCTGTGAAAACAAAGAGAACAGAGTGAAATATCCCTGTGTACTTTTTTCCTGAGGAGAATCACTGTCATTTTTCAATTTTCTTTAAGGAAAATGAAAGCATTCCTTTGTACGTGTGTGTGTGTGTCTGTAGGTAGAGATGTATATGTTTCAGTTCCAACTGAAAAAAAAAAACAAAAAAAAAACTGCAGCTCTGTGGTTGTATACCAAAAAAAAAAAAATGCTTCCATAAAGCCCTTGTAAGTGGAATATACAATCAATGGATTTAAACCTATGTATACAGCTTTGTCTGTAAAAGAATTCCTGTGTGCTAGCATACATAAAATATGAGCATCACTAATAAACAGCAGCTGGAGTATATAGCAAGCTGGATCTTTGTGTGGAATATCTTTAAGGTGTTTTTGGCACAACTTCCAGGACTGTCTTGACCAACACTTTCCCAGATGTGTAGGATTATGGGATATATCTGCTGGAATCTCTCAGGAAAGCACTTTAATTCACAGCCACACCTGGGCTGGATATTGCAATCAGCTCCCATTTTCCATTTACAATTTTCCTACCTCGTTCATTTTAATTTCTCTGTTTTCTCCCTTATCACTTAATATATTTTCCTCATTATTGGCATCTGGGCCGTGTGTTCTAACACAAACACCGAAAGACCAAATCAAGATTTAAAAAAAAGAGCAAAAATATTCCCATTTCAGATGGAAGAGCAGATGGAGCTCTTGGCACTTCAGAGGATTCAAATTGACCCTCTGCACCAAGCTCAGGGAAGACAGACTGTCACTGCTGACTGGAAAACACTAAAGAGACCTGTTTTCCCATCAAATATACAGTAGCATTTTCTAATTCTTTAGCTCTAAGCTGTGTATGGCCATGAAAGAGCAGCTGATTTTATCAGATTAGACTCTCATTTCTCATGAATGCTCTTCTTTTGCTTTTATGTAGAAATGGCTAATGATTGGTCTGAATTTTAGGATATAATCTTGATACTACTATTTTCTTATCGGTGCCTGAGAGGGGCTGTGATTAAAGGGTGACTATGTCCTATTTTTCCCCAACCCTTCCCCCCCAGCTTCCTGGTAATTTCAGCAGCCTCACTGCCACCATTCAGAGATTAAAATACTCTGAATAGAAAAAGTTAGAATTTCAGCTGGTGCAAAAAGATTCAGCTCTGCCCAGAGCAGTCCACAATCTGGCCTGAATTCTCAAAACCAACCTATGAACGTTCCCAGAATCTCCCCCTGGATTGATGCACCTTGTTGGCTGCCTATATTTGTTATTAATGCTATGTGTCTTTAGTGAGATTTTCTGCATATCTTATGCTCTTTAAGATTAGAAGCTGAAAGACTGACATAAAATAGAACCATGATTCAGGTAAGTCAGATTCTGACTTCTGCAGAGAGTTCCAGAGACTTCCGGAATACTTCCTCTACTTTGGTACCTCCTTCTTACCTCTATTTTGTATCAACCTCTGCATCCATTACCTGCGTACAATCATATCAGGAAAAATTCTGTCCATTATGTCAAGAGTAGATTTGAATTTATTTCCTATGTGAATGACATGACATTTCTGTTGCTTGACCAGCCCACCCAACATGTCTTTGTGTCTCTAAACCAGAGCAGAGGAGTGAGTGAGGGAATAAACATGTTTACATGGGAGGTTCAGAAATGCGGGTACACTGTCAATATTTTAGAAAGAATGAAGTGACCTGTGCTAAATCCAGTGTGGTAGGAGCACACTGTGACAATGCGCAGATTGTCAGTGCTGTGGGAGTTTGAATACTCCATCAACACAATACACAGTCAAGAAAGAACAGATCAGGGTTTGGCAATTATGTGACTATTGTTCATGGGCAAAGGATTCTTCCTTTCTGAAAGACAGGCTGAACAGAGAATACTATGTATGCATCATTCCAAAGAAAATGGAATGGACTGAAGAATTTTTTTCTTCCAGGTATTATGTTCTTGATAAATATATCAAGAAAAGCGGGTGCGAGCTGCTGTATTCAAAATGCTTTAAAAAAAATAAATAAAAAATAAAAAATTCTTTTCCTGAGGAATTCTTGAGCATTTCTAAACAGAGGGTAGACTCTGGAAGACAGAAAAGTGCTTCTCCCCTTTTTCCATGTGAGAGAACTCTACCCAGGAAGTGAGAGAATCCTCTTCCCAGACATCACTTGTAGGAGCACCAGCCCTAGATGCTTTCACTCTTTTGTCCACTCTCAGTCTTCCACAAAAAAATGTTTAAGTAATCACTGAACTGATTTTTAAGATCTGTGACCAAAAAGAAAAAAAAAACCCACCACCAACAAAAAACAAAAACCAACCAGCCAAACAAACAAAAAAAAACCACCTTCACCTTCCTCACTTTCTCTGTCATGATTTATTAAGTATGGATGGAGGCATTACAAGGGAGACTTAAATATGAGGGCAATACTTCCCCTGCCAGGAGCTGTGGAGCCACAACATGCAGCTCCAGATACCATCTGAAGTGTGCTGAAATCCCTGATGATTATTTAAATCCACAGCTAAAAGCCAAAGCTGTGTAGAAATATTTCTCCCTAAATTATGTTGAAACTAGGATAATTAAGAAAAAAACATTCACTATATTAAATGTATAGCATGCTGAATTTCTCTCTTTAGCCTGACTCCACATGAACTGAAGGTATAAATTCAGTATACTATAAGGAACCCTGCTCTATCTGGATTTTAAAAATAATTCTGTTTGCTCATTTACCTTCAGAAGAGTGAGGAAAACAAACTAGTTTCAAGTTCCATTTCCTTTTCAAATAACTATTTTTCAATTTTAAGAGGACATAAAAGCATCTGAAATTATGAACATCATTTGCCACTCAAATATATTTTTGTGCCAAGTTTTGGTATAAAGCAAATTTTCATCTGAGTGACAAACCAGTAAATATGTAAACTCACTGTAGCTCTTCTGAGAAACTGAACTTCAAAGGGTGTCTTTGTAATACTTGCAGAAATGTGCTAATTTTTATGCTTATTTTTCTTTCTTAGTTTGTTCCTGGTGGTTAGGAAGTTGATCGTTCATTTTTCTACTGCCATTCACACCAGCTGCTATAAAACAGCTATAAAAATACTCCCAGTGCAGATCTTGACCGTAGATCACTGTACCTAGACCCAGCTGCAGATGGATGGAGCAGCTGGTCCAGAGAGGTGCTGTTCCTGACTCCCACACACACTTGGTCATGATGCATGAAGCAGCACAGTTGCTCCCCAGCCACAATTCCCATTCAGTAACAGATTTATGAAGTAATGAGCCGCCTACCAGAAAAAAACAAAACCAGCAGCTCTCCAATACACTTTAAACAAGCACCCAAGAATATTCCATAATTATAAATAACTGCAGCTCAACCATTAGATGAATTGCTAAAACTTTTTTCTATAACTTTTTAAATAGGAAGCAAATATAGTAGAAAAAAAGGAAGTAAGTCTATGTAGGGAGATAGCAACATAAGAATCAGTAATTATTTTTGAAGACTTTTTAAAATCAATGTGATGGTTGATGTGGATGTTCTGCAATGCTTTATGAATATTTCATGTGACCTGGGTATTCAATAATTATTGTGTGAACATGCCAGCTTATCCTGACTATAGCTGGAAGAGAAAAAAGCAGGAAGAATGAACAATGGTATGAGATAAGATATGGAGCCAGTACTAAATGTTAACGTGTTGCGTAGGGACAATAGACGGCGTCCGTTACCTGTTGAGATACACACTCCTGACTCCAAGGCAATTAACATTATTTTTGCCTAGCCTGACTATAGGAGACTACCAAGGATTCATGGCCAAATAGAAATACTTTCTCCAAATTGGAGGCGGGAATTGCTTGTGAGCTGTTCACACACAGTCCATTTTTGTGATGTGTTTGTAACAGACCAATGCAATCCACCATCTTGAAATGATGGAATTTTTGGTAGGGAGGGAATGCATGAAGGGGTCTTATTGTTCTAAAATCATTTTCTTCTAAGCATTTTGCTTCCCTGTTTAAGCTATTTGTTTAAGCTAGTTACTATGTTAAGGTATCAAGATGGTGCAAACTGATGTTCTCTTCTCCTTCCTGTTCCAAGAGTTTCTGTGTAAAAACAATCCAAGAACAAGACAGAAAAAGAACAATGCCTAGTTTGAGTGGTGGCTTGACCTGGACACTCCACTTCCTACTCCCCTGCAGCTAGAGATGCATCTTGCCTTCATCAACCACAACTGAAGGGCAGGAACTACCGTTGTCTATCTGGTGGTTCAGTGCAGTAAATCTGTAGGAAAAAAACAGCTCATTACACTTTGGACAAAGGCTAAAAATAGGACCCCAGAATTAAACATGTAAAGTGTGTCGCTGCAAAAAGATTTACACAACATTTATCTGCCCTGATACATCTTTCAGAAAATTAATATTATTTAAATTTGCTTAGTATTATTTAGTGTTGGTCAGCTGCTCACATTTCTAAAGGGCTCAACCTCATTTATGTTGTTGTTTATTTTTACTACAGATGCAAAATTATTATTTATGCTCTTTATTACAAATTTCTATTGGAAAATCACCCACTCACTGATCTTCAATCTTAAATATATTACAAGAATGGTGGCTGATTCTATTTGAGGTGAATTATCTTTGAAAGGACAAGTTCAGTCCTTTAGGTTTCTCTTCTTCAATGAGCATAAGTAATTCAATGACTTCTTCTGCATCAGCATAATGGCTGCATTATCTAATAGGCTTCTTCCATATCTACCTTGTAAGATCCTATTAATGCCAGTAGGAGTTTGAACTTTGTAACAAGGCTAATGTATTTATAGAAAACCGAGATAATGGAAATAAAATCTGAGATGTCTCAGATTTTAATAAGATAATCTATTGATTATTTTTTTCCCCAGACATTTTCTCTTCCTTACTCAGCAACTTTTCTCACTGACTTTGTCCTCTTTTTTTATGGAGAGTTCTTAGATGAATGTAGTTCCACAAGTAATTAAGCATGGCCATATATAAATTAATTAGTTAAACAAAGCTTGACAGCAGGGACTTTTGTGCACAGAGATTCAAGGGTGTTTGGGACAGAAGTCCAAACTGTGACCTTCCCAGGCACTAACACAGGAAGCACACACTCTACCCTACAGGAGCCTGCCTTGCTTGATCTTTGCTTACTCCCACCTAACTCATTGGCCCTTCTGTTCATTCCATTAACACTTTACCACAGTGAGATCTTGTGCAGTAACGTGGGAAATATAAGGACTTACTTAAATCTCCTCTTGCTTGGGCTACCCATAGCATAGCTAGCTAGGCAGAGGACAGCTAGTTTTGTAAGGTCACTACATTCTCTAACCCATCCCCTCACAATACACTACAGCACAAGCAAGAAGAAAGTGTAGTAGGTTTTAGGTGGACTAAGAGTTGGAAGAGTCTCTCTTATGAAGCTTTTAGTTATCATGTTGGAAAGACAGGAAAAATTCATAATGAAGCCATTTTCAGTGTCTGTCTCCTGCCATGTAACTTTTCAAGGCTGATGGAAATGCACTCCTGTAAATGTGCTCTTTGATACCATTCAAGTACCACAGATAACTCAGTGCAGCCATGTAGGTTTGTAAAATGCACACAGTTGCATATAGCCTTCCCCTGCTAGTTTGGACATTTAGTTTTATTTTCAACAAGAACAGTTGCTGGGCAAAAGTGTATTTCTAACAGCCACTTCTAACACTCTCAAGATATGAATAAAATATAAAATATAGGATAAATCTTCAGAATTTGCTCCTGAACATTCGGCATCTCCCTTCTCAAGCAGAGTGACACACATCTGTCCACAAATGCATCTTTTGTTGTTGTTATTGTTTTTTTTTCTTAAGTGCTATCAAAATCAGTGCCTTTTTCCCCAACACTTTGTGTGCTGCCAGATGGGATGCTCTGAGTGCCAAAATGTTGACTGTGAGCACCCCAGCATCACTTTCTGTGAAGCAATTTTGGACTTTATTTTAGAGGCAGGTGAACAGTGACTGCCTCCAGAGGAAAGCTTAGGATTGTAGCATTTCTAAACCTGCCCTCCAGCAGCTCTGAAGCACTGTGTGCACTGCACTTTTTGTGGTACAAAATCATTTTCCACTGGCTCCAAAGAACATCTTTCTGCACTGTATAGACTCACCTGCTTAATCATGGTAAATTGCTGTATAATCATTAACTGGCCAATATCTGTTAAAGCAAAACTGAAATAAGGAAAAACAGATGTTGTTTTCCATGTTTAATGAAAAAGGCTTATGCATCCTCATACTGCATTGTCTGACCTTTCCGAGATTTAGACCTTATGTACCAGACAAAGGCATTTACCACATAATCCGTGTATTCGAATGCAGTTTACAGAGTTACCCAGAATACATTTGCAAAAGCAAAACAACAGCCCTTGGCAAATGTGCCAGTGCACATAACCTCTGTGCAAAGGAAAGCAGGACACCTGAGAGCTGCAGATCCCAGAATGCAACTGCTCACATGCTCGGTTGTCCCCTGGAGGCATATAAAAAGTTTTACACTTAACAAGAAGTCTGAGCATTTCACAGCAAGGTGAGGAGGAATAAATATCACCCCATCACCAGTGCCTTTTAATTATTTCATTCTACTGTCGGGAAAAAAAAAAGCCACCATTAAAACAGTTTTCCAGATAGAAATTTTTTCTGACACTTCCAGAGAGAATGTCAGCTCCCGGTGTCTGTATGGAGCAAGTTCTCAACACATAAGGCTAGTAATGTATGTGAAACTGGTGTGACAGTCACTGCACAAATGGGGAGCAGAAACTAACAACTCTTCTGTACAGGACATTTTCTGGGGAGTAAGTCACCTTAGAGATAGCACTGACACTGCAGTGAAGTGAGCTGCAAGTCTCTCCCTGAAGGTAACAGAGCTTGTTACTGGAAGAACTGGTGATTAATTCAGGAGATTTTTCTCTTAAAACAGGAGATTTTATTGCTTGACAGAAATGATTCCCTTATGCTAATCAAGTCTTCAGCTGGTCATCATTCTCCTTGACCCTATCACCACTAGGGAGGGGGCAAGAAGAGCAGTAAAAGAGCAGCTGCCAAAATCTTCCTCCAGCACTGAAGATGGTAGGTTACACTAATGCAGAAGTGCAGTATCTCATCAGAGACTCAATCCACAGCTGTCATTTTTAGTATGAAGTAGTGAAGTCATATAGAAATGCTAAAGTTATTGCCATAGCTCTCAAAACTGTAAGTATATATATAAAACAACACACTTCCACCCTTTCCCTTCTTTTCCCATAGGAAGCCAACACCTCTCCTCTCAGGGGAACTCTATCTCCATGATTTTGGCCCTCTTTGTACTGAATCAGATGAAAGATTCATCCAGTCTGGTAACTTGTGTCTTACAGTGAGCAACAAAAGGCACTCTGAGCAAATAAGAGTAGGCCATACTTAGAGTGCTCTTTCCCTGTTATCCATTCCCAGTTTCTGATAATCTAGACGTTCTGCATTTTGTTTAACGAAATAAACAACCTCTTTCTGTTTTGATACCGTCTTTTATTTTCAAGTTTTTGTTTGCTTGCTTGTTTTTAATCAGTTGCCAGCTAATTTCACTGTTATGTGTAGTTGTACATTATCACAGACCATAGATATAAACATGACAATTTTTCCAACTATCCCAGTAGTTTTGATCAAAGATACAATTTCTCCTCCTGCAAACTTTGGTCTGCCATTGGTTGCTTTCTAGTTCTTGCTTTCTGAGATATAATGATGAATCTACCCTACACGCTATATTCAGATAATCCATGGTTTCATACATCTCATCATACTCCCTTCCAATTGCCCTTTTTTTAGATTAAGAAAGTGAGGTCTAGCCTCGCATGTAGCAGAGATGAGAAGGAGTTATCAGTATAGCATCTCAGAATCTTAGTAAAGCTGGTCAAGAACACTTCAACAAAATATTTATTCTTGGAAATGTCCGTTTGTAGAAATGGACTGTTTTTACAAGAAATTCCAGTCTTGATAACTCCTTAGTGAGATATTTCTCAAGTCAGGGTGGCTTTTCTTGTCAAAATAAAAAGGACAAACAAGGGCACAACTATGCATCCTTTTCTTATCGGGATGAATGAACACAGACATGAAAACTTCATGAACAACCTATATTCAGTACTAGAACTTTTATGTAAGTTAAAGAAATGCTGACTGGATACAAAGTTTGTAACTTATCCAGGTCAAAGAATGAATCAGTAAAAAGTAATATATTGAACTCACATATTTTCATGCCTGTGGTGTTGCTGTAATCTCCCTGGCACAGTACACACAATTCTCCTTCAGTCTAGAGCTCTTGTTCCTACTCTAGGAATATAAAGAGACTTCAAATAATGAAGTAAGAATAAATTACTATCAGTTTTAAAAACCTTTTACACTACCTGAGTGCAACTGTCTGAGAATCAAACAAATAAATTGCTTTGAAATTTTAACAGAAAGAAACATTCTGCATTTGCAGCTTGAGATTAACCAGAACTGAAAATCTGCCTTTGTTACTGAATCTTATCTTGAGCTATATCAGGACACAACCCTTTGCCTTTAGAGAATTTGGCTTTAACGTTTACTTTTAGAGGAAAAGGAGGTAGGAACAAATGCATCATTTATCATTCAGGAAGCTAAAGATTGAGATACCTAAGAGACATTTTCGGTGAAAGGTAGATTCTGTGCAGAATGCC
Organism: Pavo muticus; assembly: GCA_016647715.1. Taxonomy (NCBI): domain Eukaryota; kingdom Metazoa; phylum Chordata; class Aves; order Galliformes; family Phasianidae; genus Pavo; species Pavo muticus. Next base: position 34,999 of record JACDJE010000470.1, read on the forward strand.
GCAGTTCTTAGATACTCAGCACACTGCTTCTTATATCATAGAATGTTAGCTGTAGTGATAGCTAGCACCGAGAATGTCATATTTAACATTTCTGCTACTTAGCTTAGTTAATCATTTCAGAGAAGTGCTGCTGACTGTGAGAAGTGGAAAATGGAGTACTTGTATGTGGAACTCTGCCCCAGGTGGATCTTATGCTGAGCATAAAAAAAGTTTTAAGATTTTCCTGTTTTGCTAAATTTAATTGTGATATTATTTAAACAGAAACAACCAAGGATGAAACTTTCAAGGACTCAATTTCCAGCTGCAATCCATGTTAAAATTAGCTCTGGGTAGCTGGTGTGTGTACACAATGCAGATACCTACAGCCGTGCAGCAGTATTAGCGGTACAGCAAGACTGACTGCTGCACCACTTTCATCCCTGGACATCCTGTGGGAAACTACACATAGTAGTGGATAATTCCTCTGACCCACCAATCCAAAGAGATAATTAAAAAGAAATAACACTTCAAAAGAGCGGTTCATTTTTTTTCTCCGTGTAATTCTCTGTATTAGAAGAGAGCAGCATCCACCTTTGTGGAGAGTTCCACATACAGCATTGCACGCTCACTGCTATGGAAGCATGTGAGCTTTCAGTGAAGCAAAACCAAAGTGGAAAAATTGGTGAAGAATCAATGTCCTTTACTATTTAAGCACCATGTATGAATACAGCTTGGAACAAATTTACCTCTGCTGACAGGTGGAAGACATAGACTTACTTGTGTTGATACAGCTATATGAGAATGGAGCTAAATTGTCCCTTTTCTCATACCATGCTGGGATGAGAGCTTATTATCACTATGACAATTACTCTCCTGTGCATTGCAATATGGAGAGTAGCTCAGCTAACGCATGCTGGCTCTGCTGAACTAAAAATGACAAATATCACAAAATCATTTTCAATGTAAATTTCTCCTTTGTTCTTATATTTTTGTAATCCACAAGATTAATCTCTCGGTTAAACTAATAGCTACAACACATACAGCTTTATTGTTTTCCCATTATCTAGCACATCAAAGCCCAAGCCAAAACATAGCCCCACAGGCCAGATTTTTGACAGGGTGTGGCTAGGAATAAGTTTTTCTTTGTGAATAAGGAAGCATTTATAAAGGCTTAGATTAGGACTGGATACTGCAGAGCCAACGACAAACACATTAATTTACTAGTGACAGCTAGCTATAGAAAAACGTCTCCTGTTCTTTACAGTTAAAGCAAGGAATACAACTTGTACCCTTATTTTATTTATACCATATGTTGATGTCTGTAGTTAATCACATTGCAGTGAGCTTACAGAAATGCAAGATCGGGTAAGGAAAGCCCTGGGATGATGGATGTTACTTTCTATCATAGATTTACCTTGAAGAATTAGCAAAGATAAAGAAGAAATGATACATAGACATACAGGAAAAAAAAAAAAAAAGAAGAACTTTAAAAAACATTTTTATATCACTGAAAATTTTTATTACTCTTAACCTGCTAAAAAGCACCAGTTCTACTAGAGCCATAGATTTAAGATCTTTCTAGGAAGATAAGACAACGGATTTTCACTATTACATTTATCATTTCTTTATAATTCCCATCTTCATCTTTTCAGTCTAAAGAAAAAAAATAATGTCTGTATTCTGGAATCAGATGCTTCTATTGATTCAGAAGGCTAGAAGGATTATATCTCACTAATTGTCTCAAAAATTAGATATCTTCTTCTTCAAAAAAAAAAAAGTGAACAAGTTAATACACATAATTCACCTTAAATTCATTCAGCTTTTCTTACCTTTCTGCACTTAACCTTTTCTAGGCTGTTTTGGAGGTGAGAGCAGCAAGTCTCCACCAGGGAAGACCTTGCCCCTTCCCTGCCCCAGACTTCTGCAGAGATTTTGCATATCTGTCTGTGACTGGAGTGGTTATCTATGAAATGGACCTGCCCTTCCTATTGACAAGGTAGGTAAGCGATTTACAGCAGTGATCAGTCACACTCTATAATGCATAAATAGCTGCATACGTACATATATATGCATACACACAGTTTTTGCAGTGACATTTTTATAGCTTTTGCAAACACTCTGGAAAGCATGAGAGTGCTTGGCAGTGCTTCTTCTCCAGCAACATGTCTTTCCGTGAGTGCTCATGAGGCTGATAGGTGTGTCCAGCTGGGTACCAACCAGTCTGATAAAGGTTCTGGGTGTTGTACAGGAAAAGGAAACGTAACTTGCAAAACACTGCAGGAGAGCACTCTTTTGCCTCTTGATGTACATGCTACGAAATACTGCCTTTACAAATAAGGAAAAACATGAAATTTAAGGCACTTTATTAGAAGAAACACAAAAAGAAGCAGTGGAATAGAAGTTGCAAATGTAGCTGTAGGGGATAGAGCTTTTTCTACTAAACATGTCTGCAGGAAAACACTTGAGGTAAGCTTCATTATCTTTCTGTAGACACATTTCTAACACAGGTGGGAGTCACTTAGGTAACCAGCAGATGAGAAGTTTGCTGAAGGTCAAGCAGAGTCTGTCAAAGTCACTGCTAAACCTGGTGAAAAAAATCATATAGAAAGCCTCCTATAAAAATAAAAAGGTTCTTTTTCTCTTTTGAAAATATTGTATTTCCTCAGAGAGAGGTTTCATTTATTTTGTTTTCCAATACAAAGCATGAAGAAATGTTGATTTTAATTGTGATTCTTTTTAAGGCTCTGCATTTTTCATGCCTTTCCAGTGTTTTTGGTGACAATACTGCTTCCCTCTTAGCTGCAGTCAGTGCCAGTAATGGAATCTGGAAGTACTGATTCCCAGACCCTTGCACTTAAGTATTTCATTTTATGCTATAATATTCCAGAAACAGTGTGTTTAAGAAAGAAAGAAAAAGAAAGAAAGAGAGTGAGAGCGAAAGAAAAAAACTCCCAAAACACAGCTTCAAATTATCTACATAAAGCAAACAGAAATGTAGATACTGGAGGCTTTCCAGGACTCCTGGTTTCCTGCAACACTTAGAAGACAAAAGTTGGGGCAGCATGCTGCAAACAGATACCGAGCCTTTCCAGCACTGATAGGCTTTCCACGTCTGCAATGCCACAAGAATAGAATTAGCTGTCAGACCCAAATTATCTCTACCGCAGGCTGTGCTGCCTGGGTTTGCAAGGCCATAAATCAAGGCTATCCCCTGGAGATAGGAAGGGGAAAGCTGGGTACTTCTGGCTTTAGCCCACACTTACTTCCACCCCATCCTCTTCCTCCATGGTGACTTACCTGGAGGGCTCCTCTGCACTTGCACTTCACACACTTACTACCTGTCAGCTTGCTGAAGACGCTGGTAGATATAAGGGGAAAGAAACCAAGTCTAGAGCTTTAAAAATTGTTATTCCAATCAACGTTTTAATCTTTCTGCTGTTGGCCTTTTCCCCCTCTTGCTTGCTGTCTGTGTTAGGTAAAGTTGAGTAACCAGTAGGCTGATTTCACGGGAACTGCTGGAACAGGTGCTTGTGGGAGAATAGCTTGCCTTCAGAGCTGACTCTTAATTAATAATTGAAGATGCCCTAGAAACATAGATAAGTTAGAATTTATTTCAGATTTCTGCATTTAAATATTGCTGAACTGTGACCAGCTCAGATAAAACCATCATGTGCAGACTTGTACCTTCAGAAGGTAATTGTCATGAGCCAGGTTCAAAATAAGCAGCTTGATCCTGCATCCCATTACTTGATAGTTGTCTTTGTTGAGCCTTACATTAATGGAAGGGCAGTAGCTGTGCTACTTTTTGATTCTGAATTTATCTGACATTCAGAAGTTTCATGGAAGGGGAGAGAAATGCGTGAGGGAAGGAGTTACCCCTGCACTTCTGAAGAAGTAATAATAAAAAAGAAAAGTTTTGTCTGAGTTGGAAACCTGGACTGATATCCTGGATGGAAGACAGCAGGCAGCTGAAGTACTACAGCACCATCTCCTGGAAGTTGGACACTTCAGAATTTCTAAAGCCAATGCAATTCTCAGTCACACAATCAGTTGAAATGTAATGGTCAAAACATGCAGTGAATTCAATATATTTTTCGTTACAAAAATGCTTCAACAAAAATGAATTTAAAAAATACAGACCAAGTAAAACCATTTCCATGACTTATAACATTTCCAAATATAGTTTTCAAATAAGAGATTATCACTGTTGGAGAGTACTTACTTCTTAACATGAAGCCTTTGATGTTAATTCACAGGAAAATGAGAAGGCATAAAATTAGATGGTAAAGTTGGTCAGAAAGTGCCCTTAACAAAAATAATTTGGTTAGTTTTTCATTGTCTGTGGTGAGATAAATAGCAATTTAAAAGTCTGACTAACTCTACAAAGAAAACATTAAAACAGCTTTTGAGGATGTTTAAATTATTAATTTCCTTGCCCTGGAATCTTCATTCTAACTTGAAAGTATAGACCAGCTTTTAAAATAAAATAGCTAACTTGTAAATACATCTTTTACAAATGAACTATAACTGATATAATTCTTTTCCATGAGATTTCTTAGTGATTTCCTCCCAAACACCTACTGAAATTCTTTCATAGTATCAGTCTGTGCAATTTTTTTTCTTTTTTCTTTTTTTTTTTTCTGAAAACAAATGTTATTTTTGAATTAAGAGAGTAATTTCCTACCCCTGCTGACAAAATGACTCAGGGACTAAACATGCCATGTTCATCTCCCATTCTGGTTTAGACCGTTCCAGTATGAATTGCTCATGCCTTTTCCCAACCTCTACCATTAGAATATATCACTGCACGGTGCACCATAGAAAGGATGGTGCACAACATAAGCTGTGGTCTAAAGAATCCCAAGTGAGGCAATTCACAAGCAGGTATAGTACCTTAGCTCTGTTTCTGGTTCAAATATTTTGTGCAGGGACAACGAGACCATCTCTTGCTCTATTTTTTTTTTCATATTCATTTTTTTCTGCAAGTGGGTGGACTCTACTCTGAAAAAAAGTGTAAATATTTGGTTCAGGGAGTAGAATGTAGGTAATGCCCTACATGAAATAATTCAAAATGCCCTGCAGAGAGGTTTTTATTTCTACAACTTCATTCAGCAATATGAGAGAGCAGAAGAGTCTCTCAACAGATCTTGATAATCTTTACAACAACTTGTCCTTGTGCTCCACTGATGTGGCATATTTGTTATTTTCGACTGAATCTTCCCTTTGTTTCGCCTTCTCTACAATAAGCCATGTCCTGTTGAGGCACATCCAGAAACAGCTTATGTCTTTGCTGTATTCAGATCTCTGTTTTAAATTTACAGTCTGCAAAGCGCCATCCAAGTTTCACAGTTGCGGGCAGATCACTCCATCCCGTGGCAGCACTGCTGCTTGCAGGCTCCCCCTGGCAGGCTGCAGAGAGAGGCAGACACGCTGCTGCAAAAACCCACCACGTCTGCAAAACCTGCGAATAATGCTGTGTATTCTTTAATGCCATTGGCACCCTCTCTATAAGCTCTCTACGCTTCCTTTGCACTTGTCTTTCTGTTACATTTTGCCAGCTTGGGATATTTTCCAGCTGCGTCCCCTTATGACCAGTGGACAGTATCCTGAATTACGGAAGAGAGATACTGCAGGGGAGATAGAAGCTTCACATTTTACTCCTCTGAGTATTTCTGATCCCAGCTATTTCCACTAAGAGAAGAACTTAAACTGCGCACACAGAAGCTTAATATAATAGTACATTCAACATGGGGTACTGGTGAATGGGAAGCTGGACATGAGCCAGCAGTGTGCACTCAGTGCCCAGAAAGCCAACTGTATCCTGGGCTGCATCAAAAGAAATGTGTCCAGCAGGTTGAGGGAGGTGATCCTGCCCCTCTACTCTGCACTGGTGAGGCCTCACTGAGGTCCAGATGTGGAGTCCTCAGTATAGGAGAGATATGGACCTGTTGGAGCACATTCAGAAGAGGGCCACAAAAATGATCCAAGCGATGGAACATCTCTCCTACAAGGACAAGCTGAGAGATCTGGAGCCATGCAACCTGGAGAAGAGAATGCTCTAGGGAGACCTGATAGTGGCCTTTCAATATCTAAAGAGGAACTGTGAGAAAGAAGAGGACAGATTCTTTATCAGGGTCTGCTGTGATTGGACAAGGGGAAATGGTTTCAAACTAAAAGAGGAGAGATTTAGATTGGATATAAGAAAAAAAAGTGTTTTAGAATAAGGGTAGAGAAGCACTGGAACAAGTTGCCCAGAGAGGTGGTGGGTGCCCTATCTCTGGAGACATTCAAGGTCAGGCTGGATGAGGATCTGAGAGCATGATCAAGCTGTAGGTGTCTCTATTCATTGCAGGGGAGTTGGACTAGATGGTCCTTAATGGTCTCTTCCAATTCAAACAATTCTGGGATTCTGGTATTCTGAGATTCTGGGAAAGTAAATTTCTGTTTAGATTAAACATGAAAAATACACAAAAAATTTGAGAACCGCATTCAGCACAAGGCTTTTCCAAAAAGATTTCAATATTGAGTGATTAAGAGCCAAATGTTGATGTTTAAATGAGGTTTCATTTAAAAAAATAACAGAACCATAGGAAAGGAAGGTTAAAAAGAACCTCAGAACTCATACTGATGTGGAAAGAGATCAGTTATATTTCCTCATTATTATACCTCCTAACTATAGGTGTATATGCTGTATGTCTACATCCTAACTCCTTTGCTAGAAGGGATTCACAATATCTGAACTTAATGTTCCCTGTTTTTCTTCAATTCCATTGCTTTTCAGTATATCCCTACGGGTTGTGAAGAAGTTTATTCCTTTCCTCTCACTGCATTATTGCTCTTCATATTTGAAGCTCATTGTTTTGTTGTCCTTCTTTAGGCTGCCCTTCCTTCTCATGCTTTTATACCTGTTACTGAGCTTCCAGATCCTCCAGCTGACCCATGTATTTCTTGTTGTATGATACTCTGAAGTACAGTATTCAAAACCAGCTGTAGTGGTCCAGCAGAGCCCTTATGAATAAATCAGAAAAGTTTTGTTATTGAGTCTTCCCTGTTGCAATTTATTTTTTTTTAAATATGTATGTGTCTGCTTGTCTATTTGCTTTTCTAGTATTCTGTCATCAGAAACACTATACATATCATTATAATTCCAAAATAAATAAAAGCATACTCACCAGCCTGAAATCCTTCATCCTCAGTTGTTCCTGGAAGATTTTCAAAGTCAAACCACTCTTGTTTTAGAAACAGAGATCATCCCAGTGCAAGTGTAAGAAATGTTGATTTTGTGACAAATGTTGAAGTCTAATGAGAAGCTAGAAATCAAAAGGGCTGAAAACTAGACTCCCTCCGTAATAGTGGCAAAATATAGTTGGCATGGGTTTCTACCCATCATATCTGGCTCAGAGGATTTCTAAGCTGAAGAATCATGCCTGCATCAGATTGCATTTTTAATGATTTCTGGGAAATTCCAGGATAATAATTTTGAAACACTGAAGATTTTATATATGAGGTCCACCTGAACAGATGTTGGTTCAGCTATTGACTTTGCATAATAACAACCAAAATAGCATTGCATAAATCTCTCTAATACTGTTCGTGATGGTCATCAGTTATTTTTAAATATGAGTAACACTGAAGTGTAAGATTCAGAAAGTACCTAGAGAAATCCTTCAGATTTATGGATGTATAGCACTTACTTAGCCACAGCATTTCTAATAAATTTTCAATAAAGAGAAAGTACTTTGTGGTATGGTGATGGCTTTGATATATAACTCTGTAAAATCTGACAATTTCAATAGTTTTCTTTTAAGCAAATTTGCCTGCTGTGTTTCTCCCTCTCTGCTTTCTAATAGCTATAAAATGAACTTAATATACGCATTGAAATCTCTTCCTGATCAGAAATATATAAGAGATCTAAGGCCATTAGTTCTTATTTTCACCTCTAGACAATTGGGATAACACTAAATAAAAATTAAAGATTTTCCCTAAATAAATTGATTTATGAATTTATAGATTAAAAATACAGATATTTATTATTATTTTTAATTTATTTTAGAGTCCACTATTTACCTCACTGAGGAACAGAGAGGATGTCATACTATACCTGTTGTAAGGAACTTAAAATATAAAACAGGTTGGTAAATAACAGTTTTGGGCTACTTAACAAATGGTACTAGAAAGAATGTCAGTTGGACATACATTGAGAGAAAATATTAAAATTAAAAATGTCATATAGCTAGATGTGTAACTTATTTCTCCTTTTCTCTTTGCCTTGGAATTATTAGTCCATGAATTTCCCACCCTTATCCAGATGGCATGATGAAATCTGTTTACACCACTCTTCCCACACCAGAGACCTTTACAAACTTCAGATAGATCTGCTGGCAGTGGCTGATCCAAAACTACAAGTGACCAACCCTCCATCATCTGAGTAGCACGAAGAAATACTGGCCTTTTTTCACTTGGGTGTGCAGAGAGGGTTTGTTAAAAATACCAGCCATTAGTGTGCCAAGCAGCAGGAACACGTATTCCTCCTCAGTGAGGCACTCTGCTTTATGGAGCTGAGGGATAAGTAGGTGGGAAGAAAGGAAAGATAAATGGATTCTGGGAAAGGGACACTGTAGTTAATGAAGGAAAAGATGATAAAAGTCAGTGCTGTCAAAACCAAAATGAAGTGTTACACAAAATGAAACAGTAGAGTTTGGGAAAAACCTGAACATTTTAGCATCCAGTCAGGCAGTACAGCCCAAAGAGAGAAGAGATGTTAGGATGCCCTACAGAACATACCATCCTGGAGGTTCCCCAGGCTGGCTTGTCTGTCCTCACTCTTGATCAGGTAACTCACACCTCCACATCCTTCTGTGAGATGGGAAATGTATTAGGTCTATCACTGGGGAAATGGAATAGAAGATTTTGGTGGAGGAGGAAGACAAAGAGGACGTGCTGAAGACAGTGGTAAGGAGGAGAAGTTCATTTATATAAGAACTAAATCCAGGATGAATGAGCAGGATGGTTAGTTTTGAGTCATTGGCTCTGTAAATGTAGGGGAAAGATCTGACCTCTTGGGGAAATAAAGTAAAGCAAGAAAAAGTACAAGTGAGAACTCTTTATAAACAAATGACAGGAAAAAAAAACCTGAGAAGAAAAAGATTTGCTAAAGGACATTGCAAATTAAGGGTCAAAGTGCCTGAAGGGAATCCAGGGGAGAAAAAAACTGTGAAATTCAAAATATGGACAGTACATACATACTAAAAACAGCCTTTTAGGACTGGTGAGAGATTCAGAGACAGAGCGTCTTGAAATCTTTTCTTGAAAAAAAAAAAATAGACACTGAAACAAGATAGCAGATACAGGAACAGCCACTTTTAAAAGCTGAAATAATGCTGCATTTTACCAGATCCAAGAAGATCTAAAAAAGCTCTTGTTCCAATCCCCTCAATTGGAAAACCAGGAATCTGATACAACAGGAACAAGAAAAGTGAAGTTGCATATATCATTTAGAGTACAAACAAACACATTTGGAGGAGGAATGGGAAGACTGAGGATGCAGCGACGCTAAAGTTAAAATTAAAACAAAAAAAAAAATAGTAACTATTTTTCTGGAATTAAAGTAGAATATTTTATTTTCTCTCTGTCTGCTGCCTATGAATAACATTTAGCAAGAGCTATTCTGTTTATTTGCCCACATGTATACTAGGATCACTGATAGCTCTGCAATAATGAAAGCATTTAAAAACTTCAGTCGGGCCTAAGTAGATGAAAATGTACTAATATATATCAGAATGAAGAATACAACAGCAGAAAAAAAAGAAAGAAAGAAAAAAAACAAGAGAATGTGTACCGCATCTTGTTCTGGAAAATCTCTCATACTACCAAAAAAAAAAAAAAAAAAAAACCACTCAGTTTTTATAATAGAAAAATAACTGCACAGCAAGCTGGAAAAATAAGCTTTGCCACTCTCCTGCTATTTTTTGCAATTTCTCCAATTTCTCTTCTCTTCCGCTGTCATCACATCTCCAGCATTTAAATGATGGATGAAAGACCCATGTGGATTTTTTAGAATTTGAGATTTTAGGAACCTCTCAAACTACTTTGCTGAGTTTTCACAGAAACAATAGCTGTTCTAGTCTTACACCATGCTATTTCACAGTAACTCTCAATTGAATCTCCATACCATTGACCTCAGTGGTTTCTTTTTGACCCAGATGCAGCTTTCCTTCAAACTCCTCTCCCTGTTCTCTGCCACAAACTGTTCATCTTGTTATTCTTCATTTGCCTCATGAAAGGTACCTGCCTAGGAGCTACCAAAGAATAGATATGAAGATAAGCTCAGTCCTGGAGACATGCAGAAAAGCTGCTGCTGAACTCAGTGGATAAGTGTGTCCAGAAATAAATGAGGCCTTAAGCACAGTGGTTTAGCCCAGACTGTTGATCTGATCCTGACTCTGGTGGCTCAGAGACAGGCTCAAAAGCCACCACCTGAGAAAAGTGTGAATAAAAATCTTTTCAGGTCATCAGCTGAGGATGTATCATATTTTGATTTAGAACTCAGTTTCAGCTTTGAAGTATTAACTCAGGAACTTTGAAAACCCCTTTCCTGTAGAAGGTTTGGGATCAGTTAAGCACAGCAACAGATGGCAACAAAAGAGAATTTCATAAGGAAGTTGGAATAAACCAGGCTTCAGAAAGCTTACAGGGCTACAGAAAATAGGGTATAAAGACTGAGAAATTTCTCTTTGCTAGAGCTGACTCAGCAATCAGCTTTTCCTCTACCTGCTCTCAGGGGAGCTGTGTCCAGACCAAGATCACAACTGTAGATGCTTTTATCTGGGTCAGTCTGGATTTTCAATGAACATGGTCAGTAGCAGAATCCAGAGAGCCAGGAAGTGTAATTTCCTAGAAACCAAATGGAAAAATTACAGGAAGGGAGGGTGTTCTGAGAAGCATAAGGGAACATAAAGATTTCATAAAGGTAATGGACATGGAGTCTCCAAGAGCAAAGAAGCTGAGGTCTGCAGAAGTCCTAGTGAATGAAAAGGAACATATTTCTCCACAGAGAGAAAGCTGGCTGTGATCTACTGTTGCTGGCAGATGGAACTTCAGCCTCAGCTGGCAATCTATCAAGCTTTAAAAAATAAAAAAAAAAAAGTAGTAAACTCTTGGCAATGAGTGGGAAACCAACTGCAGTGCTGAGGGAAGAAAAACCACATGCTCTGATGGCTGAGTGGTTCGTGACCTCTGCTCACAAGAGAAAATGAAGGGTGATAGTGACTGATGACTCACTTCTCTCAGTAACAGAAACATCCATTTGTTGGTACGACCCAGCACTTATGGAGAGGTTCTGCACAGATCAGAGCTATTGCAAGGGTTTACCAAGGCTCATTCAGCCATCTGAAACCTCGTCCAAGTGGCTCATTCACTTGGGAAATAGTGCTACCATTCTAGGAACTAGCTGGAGAAAGCCATAAGAAACAACAAACCTCCTGGAATGGTGATGAGAGAATAGGAGCCTCAGCTGGTGTTCTTATCAATCTCATCAGAGAAGGGTAAAACTCTGAGCAAGGACAGACACATCCTGGAGATAAATATATGTCTATACAGATGGTGCAGTTTTAGAGGACTTGGGTTTCCTGAAGGGGAGAGGAGGTATTCATAATAGGGTCATAAGAGGGACAAGAAGGAAATGACTGAATCGGTTGTAGATGTGTGTAAAGTATTTTGCCTTATATAATGCAGGATGCACATGTTCACTCTGAGATCTGGAATCTGGTGGGAGACAGACCTGTTGAAATTCTCCAGGGTAATAACAGAAGGAGGAAAGGGCATCTTTGGGAAAGAAATACAACAGGACACAGAAAATGCAAAGCTGTGTATATTTTATTTAAATGTAGCCATTGCATAGTTGGACATCTAATTTAAACTAGCCAGGTAAGCACATTGCTATCAGTCCCTTCCACCTGTCTTTGACTGCTATTTCAGGGTGGGAAGAATTGCCTCTGAAAGAGTCCATCTCCCTACACTGGCTATAGAGGAAGCCTAGATAACAAAGTTCTTAAAGACTCATATCGTAAATTTTTTTAAATTTTGCTGAGTAATAATCAAATCTCTTCTGGATTTGATTCTGACCAGGAAGGAGAAAATGACTGAAAGTGGGAAAGGGGAGGCAACTTAAGTAAGAATAATCTGTGAAGTGGTAGAACTAATAAACCTTTGCAATGGAGATGGGTGCAGCAGTGGAAAAAAAGGACAGTGGATTTCAGGAAAGGGGATTTTCATAACTCAAAAGGACTGATAAGACCTAAATAGGAAACACAACTACAGGAAAGAAGTTCCAAGGGAGTTAACAGTTTCTCAAGTAAAGGGACAAGAAAGATTAACAGCAAGTTATAAGAAAGAGCAGCCATCTCATAGACTGATTTAACATTCTAGTTTCAAGGGTTCTCTACTGTCTTCAACAGCCTTACAAACCAGAACAGAGGGAACTTCTCTTAGTCCCTCACAAGTTTTTTCCTCCCTTATCTCTTTTTGTTTCCCATTAGGTATAAGACAATTACTCTCAGCTATAACTTCCATTTCAAATTTTCCTTAAAAACTAACATGCAATCTTAATCATGAGAGGCTAAGTTTAGGTTAGATGTTTCAATATTTCATTCTGAAGGAATAAATGAATATAGAATACAAACTGTTCAAATTGTTAATGACAAGCATGAAAAACATCAATGTTTCATAAATATAAAGTGGAAAATTCAGGAAGACCAAAGTACAGAATAATATTGATACTGTTGTTATGAAACGGTAACAAGAAAAGAGTAGCAAGAAAGCAATCCGTAATTTTTTAAGTCATAAGATCTAGTCCGCTTAATGAAGATGGAGGGCTAAAGACAGATGTTGCCAACAAATCTGAAGTGTTTGATGTTTTTCTGGCATCAGTCTTCACCAATTGCAATTAGATAGCTAACACAATTAAAATCAATGTCAAGGAAGAATTAAGTCAGTTGGCATAGAAAAGAGTAACTTTGAGGCTATTTAAGTAAGTTAAATGTTTTCAAATCATTTGATACCTTGTTGAAATTCTCCTCAGGCTACTTAGGGCATTTTCTAGAGTAACTGCGGAAAATCTAGTGATTATGTTAGTTAGCTGGGCTCCAAAGGAACGAAAAGAGAAAATGAAGTATAATGTACAGAAAAGAATCCTCAGTAATTTATGAGCCAGTGAAATCTTACTTCAGCTCTAGAATGACACTAGAATAAATGAAAAGACTGTTAGTATTCAACTCTTTAGATTTGTAAAGAAAAAAAATTGTCAAGTCCATAAAATGACCTTCATGATAGAATAACAACCTGTTTGGAAAAGAAAAACTAAAGAAGTATGATACACCTGTGGTTTTTAAGCTTTCGACTTAGTTCCATAAAAAGGTTCCATATAAAGGTAAGTGGTTAAAATAATTCTTTGCATGGAATTAATTGGGAATTAACCCCAATATTAAATAACTTTGATCTGGAAAGACAGATACATAAGCACAAAATCTACAGGGTTCTGTGGTAGGTCTGGTACTGTCCAGTGGGCACGTCAAGTAACTTATGCAGTAGAAAAGAAATATGTTTTTAAAATCTGAAGTTATATCAACCTTGAATTGCAAGTTTATTACAGGACAGGATTAAAACTCAAATAACCTTGATAAATTGAATACGTTCTTGACATCAAGAATGACACTGAGAAATTGTATTAATGACATGCAATTAACAGGACAATAAACATAAACAGGAAAACATAAACAGTATAAACAGTATAAACATAACAGGAAAACAAATGTTTGGAGAAATACTACTGTAAAAGCTTTCGAAGCTATGGCGGATCACACTAAACGTAAATTGATGGTGACATACATTACAAAACAGCTAACATCAGATTGGCAATAGCAAACAGGTATACTATATGGAAGATGTTCAGGAATCCCTTCCACTTAGAAGAAAATGTGAATTCAGCCAGAGATGAGTTCTGCATGTGCTCCTAAAAGGCATTGCACTTCTGGAGAGCGTCTAGTGGTCAGCAGCAAGTCTAATCAGAAAGCTGAATATAATGACCTAGCAAAGAAATGCAAATTGGATGTTTTGTTTTGTTTTTAAGTGCAAACAAAGGAAGTGGAGGAGAGACTTAAAAACATCTTTCAACTATAGAAAAAAATTCTGAAAAATAAAAAGAAATATTTGGTGCCAGTTTTTATGAGTTTTCTTTCTTCACACGCTGGAGGTAGAAAAAGCCTCATGAGTTGAAGTTACAACAGTGGAAATTTGCTTGAAATTTTCATACCATAAGGAGAGGGAAGTATCAGATTATCTTTCCAGTGATGATTATAGAATCCTAAAACTTTGTAGATCAATTAAGGCAAAAGGCTGTTATGCATAATAAATAGGTAAGTAGATATATAGGTAGAGATTTTACCTTAAGTAGTTTGTATTAATTCATTTAGACTCTTTCCTGTGCATTTCCTTTGATCCCACAATCTTTACTGAATCATGTTTTTTCTTCTTAGGGAATAAAAATGATACAGAGCAATCTTAATCGCTTTTGTTGCTTCAATCACATTGTCAGTTGCTGGAAATGGTTCCCCTTTTTGAGAAAGATAAATGCAAAGAAGAGAATATGAGAATAGCCATGACACTGGGATTACAGTCTCCTGTGGAAGTGTGTAAAATCCACATTGGATATAACTACTTCTGCTTGGAGAAAGTTTCATCCCACTTAAAAGTGAGACTTTACCGTAAGGTGTGTGCTTATTCCAGAGGAACTATGCTATCTCTGATCCTAGAATTAAAGAGTTTATTTAGTTATCCTTGATTCAGTCTACAGAATATCTCAAAGGCTTTGAAACCAGTGTAGAGCTTGGAAGACAAGTTGTGCTGCTGACAGATACATATTCAGGAATACAGTATGAATTTAGTATATTTCAGGATTGAATAAGACATAAATAACTATACCTTTTCTTTATCTTTTAGGTCGAACAGTCTTTAGTCTGCAGGAGATGAGTGAAAGTTTGACCATGAGCACTTTTGCTTGAAATATTTGCACATAAGTAAAAAACATTTTCATCTGGGTGAAGAAAAAGAGAGAGCTATATTCAGTTTCACATATATTAAAAAAATACAACAACCCAATGATAATAACAACAAATCAATAGGATGAGGAATAGAAACAACAGGAAAACATTTATTTTCATCTCTGCTTAGTTGATTTTATCTCATAAACTGTAATGAAAAACGTATATGACAAGCCCCTAAAAATGAAATGTTTACCGACCATTTATGTGCTACAGATAAAAATAATATTGTTCTCCCGTTATTTAAATAAAGTTGATTTCTTGTTTCTGGTGAAAGGCAAATAACTGCAATTGGTATCCTTATTCTTTGATAAGAAATAAATACAAATTTTCAGTTCTAATTACTGCTGAACTGTCTTATCTGTAGTTTTAAAATACACATCTGGGTAACTTTAGCTTTTTTCATGCATATTGGGAAGAATTAGTATTTCAAAAATGCTTCAATATTTTTATTTATTTATACAAAGAAAAAGAAATTTAAAAAAAAAATCAGGAAAAATGCCAAGGATTAATTTTTGTGTCTATAGAATCTACTATTATATTGGAATTATTTCCAACAGCTAACTGCCCTAGTCTCCTTACATTTATATACTCACTGAGGATGGAAAGTGCAAATTTAAATAAGTCTTCAGCAAACCCTATAGGTAGTTGAACTTTTCTAATTTATTGTGAAAAATGGGAAAATTCTGTCAGACTTTGTGGGGCAGACCTGAACTACTATTCCTCCTGGCAAGGTTTTTCAGTGCAAATAATCAATGGCAGTAAAGACAAACTCAGAGTGATAATTAAGCTTATAGAGGGCAGAATTTTTTTACTCCTAGAGTCATCACAATAGACTGTGGATTAGTTTGAGTGGCTGAATAAAGTCATGTCACTTTGCAAAGGAAGAAGGTCTGAAATAAATACAGTCTATTTGTTTTTTTGTTTGTTTGTTTGTTTTTTTTTGCACTGTCTCAGTGGTATTGCAAAACAGTGCGAGGATGATACAATCTCCATAGTATAACTGCTTGATAAAAATCTCTAAACAAAAAACTGAGAAGGATGAGTACTAGAGGAGAAGTTCAGAGGGCGTGGAGCAGCAGGGTGGCTGATCCATGAGTCTCTCAGACACTGAATGGTCAAAATCAGATCTAGAAGTTTGTTGAGTGCATTTAAGGCAAATGTCTGCTTCCAAGTTTCTAGTGTGATAGACCCAAAATTAAGCCAAAATGCTGAGCAAGTAATGGTGGGAACCTTTATCCATGGAAACACACTCACAGAACCACAGGATTGTGTCCCGTCAAGTTTTAAATATTTCCAACGATTGAGACACTGTAACTTCTCTGAGCAATCTGTTTCAGTGTTCAACTGCCCTCACCACAAAAAAAAAAAAAAAAAAAAAAAAAAAAAAAAAAAAAAAAAAAAAAATTGTTTTGATTTTGAAGCAGAATTTCCTGTATTTCACTTTGTGCCCATTGCTCCTGGTCCTGCCACAGAATACAACTGAGACAACACTGTCTCCAGATCCTTGTTATGTATTTACACATATTGACATGATTCCTCTTGAGCCTTTTTTTTTTCCTTCAGGATGAATCAGCCTTTCCTCAGAGGTCAGGTGCACCACTCTCTTCATCATCTTTGTGCTCCTTTGCTGGATCTGCTCCAGTATGTTCATGTCTCTCTTGTACTGGGGAGCCCAGAAGCAGATCCAGCAATCCAAATGTGCCTCATCAGGGCTGAATAGAGAGGAAGGATCGCTTCCCTTGACCTGCTGGCATTGCAACCCTGTTGCAAGCCAGGACGTTTTTGAACTTTGCTGTGAAGGTCCTTTGCTGGCTTATGGTCAACTTGATGCCTGACAGAACAGGGTTTTATCTCCAAAGCTGCTTTCCAGCCAGCTGGTCTCCAGTGTGTATTGCTGGATAGAGTCATTCCTCCCCAGGTGCAGGTCTTGGTATTTCCATTTGCTGAACTTCATAAATTGGAGCATTTCTCCAGCTAGCCAAGGTCCCTCTGAACTGCAGCACAAGCATCTGGTGGATTAGCTACTCCTCCCAGTTCTGCAACCACATGGATACAAGCTGACAGTGCAGATTTATGTGCAGTATCAGAGGTTCTCTTGAAAGCACACAGAACCATGCGTATTATTTGCTAGATTATATAGAACAAATGTATATATATATATACACACACATATAAACATACATAGATATATATACATACATTGATATCCATATAGGTATACATTAGGGGTAGCAGACAAGTTCATATGTTGTGGAAAGATATTAGGTAGATTAAATTCATTTCAAGCACATTTTAGAAAGTGTCCAGCACATTCATATTCCACAGACAACGGAGATAAATATGCTTACAGACATCAAGTCCAGCCATCCAAAAATGATCATCAGCCCCTGCCGAGCACAGCCACAGGGACAGCACATAACAACACTGCCTTCATTTTATCAGTTCTTCAGGAAGCCCAGAGATTGCTGTACCTTGTGTCAAGGTTCAGTGAAGCAGGCACATACTGGTTGGCAGCCTGCCGAGCCCAATACACTGAACTTGGCAGTAAACTGTAGGAAAGATGGTATTAAGATTCTTCTTTGCCCCTATTCGGTGCAATGTGAAGGTAAATCTCACTCTTAAAATTATTTGCACTGCAAATATTGTGCAAGTTATTAAAGTAAGATATTCAAAATTCAGAACTAATTCCCGCTTTGATGAGCAGTTTAATTAAATGTTGCCTAAAGGTGATCTGGCTTTTTTGAATATACCCTAATAAAGCATTTCAGTGAACACCATATTTAAAAAAAAAAAGCATATTTAATATCCTAGGAAAAGAGCTTGAATGACATGGTCATAGCAGAATATAAAACCCAGGATAATGTAGAATCAAGTGGACAATTGTACTGAAATAGATTTAGAGATAAGATTTAGAGATATTGGACAGAAAAGATGTAGATGGGTAGACACAGGGCAGAGATGGAGAGATGAAGAGATAGATACAGCAGAAATAGTCTCATGAAATAGTCTTTCCGTGTTTGGTGTGCAGCTGCATAGCACCTGCCTGACATTTACAGCAGATAGCTTTTATTCATTTCATGGGATATTCATCAAAATGTGGTTGAGAGATGGAGAAAATTCCAAGTATGTGTCATCACTTTACTGGCTTGTGCAGCTGTTTCCTAAAGCGCACAATGATGTTGTGTTGTTAAGGAAATACACTGTCACCCCGCTGAACAAATAAAGCATTTAGTTTTATTGAGTAACATTACAATAATGATGGGAGATAATAGACTAAAAATACTGCTTATTCAGTGAGTATGGACAAGAACTTTACTGTCCATGAAAGAATCACTTCAAGTATGGAAAATAAAAACTGTGTGATTTATTTAGCTAACATTAATTGTCAAGCTACCTTTTTAATCATATTGGTGTAATATACTCACAGACATGAGATTTGGTCAAGGACAAGAATCTTAATTGCAGAACTCATCAGAAATACCAGAGTTAAAAATAAATAAATAAATAAATAAACAGATAGAGGGTTGTACCAATAGATTCTATGTATATATAAAATAATTGTGCAGGAGAAAGGATAAAACTAAGTTAGGTAGGGTGCTTTGTTGTTGCTGTCAGGATATTGAACTCATACACTTCTGATCATACGAAAGGCTCATGCTTCCTTTTCCTAGGAATATACCTGGACTGATTTTGCATTTCTTTTTATAAGATACTAATATTTGTCAAAACCTGGCACTTTAGAAACTTTTATCTTAGATATTTATGATGATGATGGTATTTCAGCTAAATTGTCTAAGCCACAACTCTCTGGAACCTTACTGTTAATTTTATGGGACTGTTTTGCACAGGCAAATCCAGCCCGGTGCCACAACATTGTGTTCCTTTTTTATTTTATTTCTTTCAATTTTTCAACTGTTTCTGAAGGAAAAGAACCCTCTGCAATATTTCCTTGCAGAGATTCAGATGGGAGCCATTTGTTAGTAGTGGTTTAATTCCTAATAATTCATCATATATTTTCTTATATTTAAACGTACATTTTAAGTTTCTTGAAGTAACCAAAACTTCAAACAAAGTTGTAGGGAAAAAGTACAGGCTTTAAATAGTTCATGCATGAGAGTGCATGTTGGTACAGAGTGGGTCAAAATCAGTTAATTAGCTAGCAAGTCAAAGGAGGTGATTGTCCCCCTCTACTCTGCCCTTGCAGGGCCCCATCTGGAGTACTGCATTCAGATCCGGGGTCTCCAACACAATAAAGACATAGAGTTGTTGGAGTGAGTCCATAGGAGGCCACAAAGATGATTAGAGGTCTGGAACACCACTTTCTATGAAGAAAGGTTGAGGGAGCTGGGCTTGTTCAGCTTGGAGAAGAGAAAGCTCTGGAAGACCTTATAGAAGCCTTCCAGTACCTGAAGAGTGTCTACAGGAAAGAAGGAGAAGGACTCTTTACTGGGAGGATAAGAATATAACAGTCTGACAGTGACAGGACAAGGGAGAATGGTTTTAAACTAAAAGAAGGAAGATGTAAATTAGATATAAGAAGGAAATTTTTTACTCAGAGAGTGGTGAGGTTCTGGCACAGGCTGCCAAGAGAAGCTGTGGATGCCCATTCCTGGAAGTATTCAAAGCCAGGTTGGATGGAATACTGGGCAGCCTGACCTGGTGAGTGCCAATCCTGCCCATAACAGAGAGAGTTGGGACTGGATCATTATTGATGTCCCTTCCAGCCCAAGCCATCCCATGACTTTATGATTTTATGAAGTATAGTGATAGAACAAGGGGCAGTGGTTTTAAACTAAAAAAGGTTAGATTTAAATTAGATATAAGGAAGAAATTATTCACAATGAGGTTGGTGAGGCACCAGCACAGGTTGTCCAGAGAAGCTGTGGATGCCCCAGTCCTGGAGGTGTTCAAGGCCTGATTGGATGGGGTCTGGGCAATGTAGTCACAGAATCACAGAATCATAGGGTTTGGAAGGGACCTCCAGAGATCATCGAGTCCAACCCCCCTGCCAAAGCAGGTTCCCTACACCAGGTCGCATAGGTAGGTGTCTAGGTGGGTCTTGAATATCTCCAGAGAGACTCCACAACCTCCCTGGGCAGCCTGTTCCAGTGCTCCGTCACCCTCACCGTAAAGAAGTTCTTAGTCCCTACTGATAAGGGTTTGAAGATAGATGATTAAGATTCGTTAAGATTCCTTCCAACCCAAAGCATTCTATGCTTCTATGAATTTCTTTTCAACTGAAGCCTCATTCATGCACTTTACTTGACCCAAAACCTGACCACAGCCTTTCACACATTAGGGCTGACCTACTAGGAGAGTCACCAGAGAGCACCTTGCATTCTGCACTGTCATGCGAGTTCAGTGGTATTTCTGCCCAGTATAATGACAAATCCTGTTCTCCAGAAAAGCATTCCCATAAGAGCAATCTTGAAGCACATACAGCCTACAACATGGCTGTGGGAGGAGATTGAAGGTAACAGCTTACCAGCACAGAGTTACCCTACCAATGAGTTCCCCTTCAGTTCCACACAGCCAGCATGTGACAGCAGGATGCCAAGAATACTTGATGTGCTGTTCCTGCCCAGCTGGAACAAACGGCCATAACAGTGCTGGGAAGCAGGAGAGTGAAATAGAAGAAGGCTTCTACAAATGCAAGATATGAAAAAGAATAGCATTCAATAGACTTATGATGCTTACTTATTTATTGCAAATTGAAAGAAATTTTAAAAATCTACAAAACCGTTGCAGAGGGCTGAATGCTAAACTACTGATGTAAGCCCTTAGGACGATCTTTGCAATCACAGCTATGGTGACATGCAGTTACTGAATCCATCCAGGCCATCTGTGGTGGCAGCTGAAGAAGGGAGTTGAGATACTCTGTTGTAATTTATGGAGAAATCTTCAGAGCTCCCTGAGAGACTCCACTGTTTTCTAAAGGCAGCCTTAACCACTGCAACCACAAGCTTTTCTAACTTGAGCACTCGGTAGCATCCTCTCAGTAAAAGGATAGTGGATTCAGTCCATAATGCAAACTGTCCATTGAAGCCTCCTGCAGCTAAGTGAGGAGCTCATAAGGGTTGGAACATTTTGGGCTTTGTCCTTTAGAACAAAGTTGTTAAACTATGACCTCATGGTGCCTCTGTCATTACCATGGCTAAGATCCAAAGGCAATTGAAGTCGACTCCTATTGACTTCAGCGAGCTTTGGAACAAGCCTTCTTCCACTTCAGCACAAGGCTATTTTTAATGAATGAAGACAGCCTCATCAGAATCCGTTTTGGCCTTTAAAAATGGAGTGTACTGTTGCACTGGAACTGAAAGCCTCATCGTGATGCTTGGCTATGATATCAGGATGGAAGGAGAGATAAAAGCCCTTTTCTTGCATCAAGCTGCTCCTGCTGGAGCTGCCTTTTTCTCATTTCTTTTTTTGTTGAAATAGCAGTACTATTGTACGCTTTTATTGGTCTCTTGGGATTTTAAAATCTCTTCCAAGGGAGGGGAGCGCAACCTGCACACACACACACACACACACCCCACACCTGTCTTGTGTGCTCATTGCTATCTATATTTCTGCAGAAATATTTTATCTTCATCATCTACAAGTCAGTGGTTTCTTATTCAAAATAAAATTTCTATTCATTTATAACCCAAGACAGATCTCCCAGAAGAATCCACTATCATATTGCTCTGCACAAACAATTTTTCCATTCTTAAAATATGTAGCAGAACAACTTTCAAACTACTTTTTGTGCTCAAGGGAGATTTTTTGATTTTATTACTTCTATTTTTCATAGTTTGAGAGATTTCAGAAATTAGATAACTGGATTTTTCAAGCATAATTTTGTGATATTATGTGTCTGAGGCAGTAATAGGTTGCACTTCAGATCATTATTAGTGATAGAAGATGACTGTAATAAATATAGCAAAAAGAAAATAAATAAGTAAAATATAAAATTGAAGAATGATCTCTCTAACTTGATATTTGAAAACCCGAATAACTTCTTAGGTTGTTTGATTTTATAATATTCATTTCATAAGTAGTATGTTGCTCTGAAGCAGGAAGAGTGCATATTTAAACATATTAAACATATTTAAACATATTAAAAATTCAAAATTAATGACAAATTTCAGCTAACTCTGAACTGTGAGAGGAAAAGAAGATAAGAAGGCCTGCATGTCAAAGAGAAGAGTCTTTAACTTGCTTGGTGTTAATAGAACTTATAAAAGGAAATACTCTGAATTTTCAGGATGTTCTTTGGATGGAAGTCACTCTAGAAGTGGAAAGTGTTGTTATTGAAAAGAACAACAGAGTTTTAACGGCCTGAGCCAAAAGGAGCCAGGATATGGAAAGAGCCCAATCCAAAGCCCAGTGGAGTAAATCAAAGTCTTTCTATTCCTCACTGTGAACTTGATTCAAATTGAGAATTTAGCATGGTGACATCTGTGCGTTCTTCACTGACGGATGTGGTGAAACAGTGCTGGAGACGATCACAGATAGTTACCATTGCTGCAAAATAACAATTTCCTGGCTTTGTGTAGCATTTCTTCAGTTTTTCATGCCATTTTTCGAATGTCATCTTTCATCTGTTTCCCATGGCTCCTTTCTGTTTCCTGTTCTTTTTCTTTCTCTCCTTTTTTTTTTTTTTTTCTTTCACAAGATAAAGCAATAACATATGCAATCAGATGTGAAACATTATTTTGGAATGTGCCCAGTCAGACTTTCTACCCTGTTTTACTCTGTAGTGTTGTCACAGGGTTATCCATGACAAGTGTTTTGTCTCTTTGCAGCAATTGAGATTGTTTTTTTTTTCATTCTGCTCAATAAAATATATGTAAGAAGATTGGAGTACTGCATTTGTGGCAACCTGAAGAATAACATCTTACCTCCTTCCCCAGGAGAGATTAAATTATGAGTCACCTCTTTCCCTGCCACTCCTCCATATGTAAATTCTGCTGCTATCTTACATTAGAAATAGACTGGAAAAAATGGAAGTGCAGCTTTCACCTCATAGGAAAACAAATTAATGTTTCATTTCTTTGGGATTAGGGAAGAGTTCAGGTCCAGCTGGGGTCCACCACACACATGCAATAGATTGTGAGGTCAGTCTGTGTAAAGTTTTCATGAGTACTACTGAGCCTGACTACTGGTCCTCAGTGCAAGTATTGTTCTGCATTATAATAGTCCAGCTCATGGCTAGTCCAAAGGGACTAAGGAATAATACAGTACACACCTGGAAAACAGTAACTTGCCAATACGTCTCTAGGAATGTTATCTGCACTGTGATCTACACAAAGTGAGAGCAGGAATAATTTATTTTGGGGCAATGTGAATGCATAGGCTTAGGTAGGGTCCCTTTAATCTGGAAATATCAGGGTATGGTAGGCTTTTGAGAGATCATTTCATTCCACTAAAATGATAAGAAGACAAAGAGAATAGAGATGTAGGCTATTAACTTCCCAAATAAGTCTGTCTTGGCAAACAGCACTGCCTGCTTTTCTTTCCCTTCATAAAAATCGTTCCTTCAGCACAGCAACCAGTATGTGCAAAGACAGCAAGTCTTGTCTCCAGCCAGAAACATATTTCATTCTGCCTCAAGTCTAGTCAACGTGGCACAGCTGGAGTGCCAAACTACCCTAGTTTGGTTATCAGAAAGGCAATAAGGTTATTGAATATGTCAGCATCATCTCTTACTTTTTGAACAAATAAACTTTCCTTTACTGCAGATTTGACACGAATTTTTGAAATAAAGTCTTCTCTCGTCAGCCTTCTTACCTCAACACCTTTTTCTCAGCGTATTTTTTGTTACCTGAGCACTCGTCCCTCCCAAGATTTTGCTGAGACTACTTGAAGCCAGATGCATTGTTCTCTCGCTATCTTTTCTCAGAGCCTTCATAAAGCAGAGGCCCTGGCAAAAACAAGGATACAGGCCCTGCCAGCCTTTCTGAAAGAGTCTCTGCCATCCACCTTACCTCTGCTGTTCCTTAGGGCACCCATCTAGTCAGGTTAGATGCAGAGGAGAGGGGTGCAGAAGGGCTCTCTGTCCTTTAATTCTCACTGCTTTTCCAGTGGGACTTTAGAGGTGCAAGGAAAAGCCTATTCCATTTGTAAAGCAAGGCTACCTCTGTTCACACATAGCCACTTAATGATGTGAATACATACATTCCTGATAGTAAATGACTGCAGAGTCCTGCAAAGCAAATTTTGAGATTATCTTTGGTTTAGCCATAAAATGTAGATGTGTTAGAAGCGATAAAACTATAGAGTCATAGAATCATAGAACGGCCTGGGTTGAAAAGGACCACAATGATCACCTAGTTTCAATCCCCTGCTATGTGCAGGGCTGTCAACCACTAGACCAGGCTGCCCAGAGCCACATCCAGCCCAGCCTTGAATGCCTCCAGGGATGGGGCATCCACAACCTCCTTGGGCAACCTGTTCCAGTGCTTCAGCACCCTCTGTGTGAAAAACTTCCTCCTAGTATCTAACATAAAAATCTCCCCTATCTCAGTTTAAAACCATTCCCCCTTGTCCTATCACTATCCACCCTCGTAAGCAGCCATTCCCCTTCCTGCTTATATGCTCCCTTCAAGTACTGGAATGCTGCAATGAGGTCTCCCCGGAGCCTTCTCTTCTCCAAGCTAAACAAGCTCAGTTCCCTCAATCTTTCCCCATAGGAGAGGTGCTTCAGCAGTCTGATCATGTTAGCGGCCCTCCTCTGGACCCATTCCAAGAGCTCCATGTCCTTCCTGTACTGGGGACTCCAGGCCTGGATGCAGTACTCCGGATAGAGTACTTATGAATATTCAAAGTGAAAGAATACAGTTTCTGACATCTATGTTCTGTGGTTAAGCTGGAAGAGAAACACAGCAACTAGAAGAGAATGGAAAGAAGGAGTATTACCTAAAGTGATAAGGATTTAAGCTGTAAATGTCCTGAAATTGACCATTTATATGTGGCCTCCCTCTGAATAAAGGAAATGGTGGACTGGAAAGAAGCACGCCTGTATATCTGATGTTATAGACAACAATAAACAGAATAGTTGGAAAGATGGCTCCTTGTGTTTTAGGTGAGTTAAGGCAAGAGAGCTCAGCCATCTGTTTCTAATCAGTGTTCAGAATATAAGACACAAAGACACTTGCCATTTTTTCTCTTAATCAAATTCATTTGTGTTTTCATTCATGCCTGTATCAACTTTGTTTCCATTTTATCCAGTATTGGGTGCTTCTCTCAGGAACTCAGCTGTGCTGAAATAGTGTACACAAGGTTCTTTTCATTTCCCTAGAAGCATTCTAGACTTTTTATGATTATAATCATTATTTCAAAGAATACTTGAAAACAGCAAGTACATCCTATCAGTTCAGAAGCCAGAATGGGAGCCAATCTACATAGTAAATAGCTCTACCAATTCAATTCATCTTAGCAGTCGGTCTGGTTTAGGCTACTGGGAAACCAGCCCCAGGTTTCTTCAGCAGCAGTGGACTGAGTGTGCAAAGAGCAGTTCATCCCATCTCATCCTTTTCAGACACCTAACTTAGAGACAAGTCTAAATCTCACTGCACTTATGAAATAATATAATATGGAATACCTATGGAAAAACCATGACAGTCCACTCCAGAGATACTTTTTCTTTCCACTGATTATAATGTAACTTAGTTGTCTATTCATCCGATCCGTAGCCATCCAGTTTAGGTGAGATAAAAAAGAGTGAGCAATCAGGGAGAGAAGCTCAGCTTTGAACTCTGCAGCCCAGCTCTGTGAAATGAATAAATGAATGACTCTGTGGAGCAGAGGAAATGAAACACACCAAACGTAAATACTGCAATTCCATCTTTGAATGAGTGTAAGATGGAGATAAAAATAGATTTTTAAGAAATAAGGCTCCCTTGCAAATCTCTGTTTGTTTTATACACCTTCTTAATGTTGCTGTGTATCCCAGACTGATGTGGGTTGGGAACTTGCTGTGTTACTGCAAGGTAACTAAGGTAACTAAGACGTTGGTCTTAGTATTTGCTCCTAACACTTGATATAATAAAATGCCCATAGAAAGAAAGTATGAGAAAATCAGTCAGAGATTTCAGAAAAGCAGTGTGCAGCCAAACTTTATTAGGAAGACATCAGGTCCCTACCAGCAGGGCCAACATCAGCTGGAGCAGCCCAGTCTCCTGCAAAAGCTGCAGTTCCCAGACCTGTCTCCTCAGAGCTTGGAACCTCTCACCAGCTGTGTGTGATCTGGCTGAGCAGTATCTCTGGCTCCCGTTGGCTTCCTACCAGCATGGTTAACCTCTAATTTTGGGAAACAAAAATACTGACTGGCACAACACCCTTGAAAGGGCGCCAGTCCCTGATTTCATGATGACCTTCTGCCAAGGTCAAATTCCTCTCTATTTCTAGTTTCATTTTGTTTTATACCCTGTAGTCAAAAAGAGTTTCCCGTGGGCATCCTTGGAACTGCTTCATCAACCTTTATAATTACATAACTCTTAATGAATGTTAAGTGATGAGATGCTGTGACTGCAAGCTCACAGGTTTTGGTTTGTGAACTTGTCCTGTATTCAGAAGAAAAGTGCCCTCCTTTCAGTGACACTGGCTGGAGCACTGAGTGAAAGCAAATCCATTTGGGTTCAGCCAATGGGAACACTGCTGTCACTGAGGGAAAGCATCCTGCAGGCAGCCTGGGCTTGAACAGATCCTCATTGTGGGTGCAAAATAACCTTGATATGCACTTTTCTACACAGATGGCTTATCAAAAACAGTAAGAATAGTATTTTACATAGGTGTTCTATGAAACACCGTATGCATGGCTTTTCACACCACCATTTTACACTTGTTTAATTTGCATTTGCTGCTTTTTCTCCTTTCACTTGTATTTGCATATGCGTGTTTATTTTTTAATTACACATTTGCTTTAAAAAAAAAAAAATAAATGCAGTGTTCTCATTTACTTTACTTGATGCCTCTCCCCTATGTATTTATCTCAGTTTTTTTTGTCCCTTGCTCTGCTATGAATCCACTCTGCAAGGTTTTCAGCTGACGTTGTTCATATCCAAGATGATTCTAGGTTCTTAGTTCTCTCCCACTTCTAGTTGACTACAGGTTAAACATATTCTCTTCGTCTACCTGTGTAGTCTTGCTGTTTTGCTGAGTGCAGAAGTGGGAGTTTAGGAGTGGGGTCATGGGAGAAAAGGCTTATTGGTGCAAGTCAGTGTTCTTGGTTAGTGTTTGCTGGCTAGTCCATATGGAAAAAAAATGGGTCTCATTATCTTCATGCATTGAAAATAATGTTATTCTAAACGATATCTAACCTAAATTATAGTAGTAAACTGTGGAACTATCTGAAAGCATTCTAGAGCAATTCAGATGCTATGAACCCTCCAGTATCATCTGTGGCCAAAAATAAGTGACAGAGATACAGAACACAGTTGCTTGCTTGTCTCTTGCTCACTCTCCTTTTGCCTCCCAGGTTTCTTCAGAAAGCAGACCCTAAAGATACATGTATCCAGCCTGTGAAAGTAATGACAAACAAAAATTTATTTATTTATTTTAACTTCATTCTTCTCATCCAGCATCTTTAGAATATCCACAGAATATACTCCAGCTATTCCCCATTCTCCATCTTGGGGAAATGCTATACTCACTGAATATTTCTGTTGAAGAACTGAGTGATTATCTTTCCTTCTCCAAAACTTCATTTAATAGAGTCTTTGTTTGTCTCTTTTGATACTCCACATGTGGAGACAAGAGGAATTAGGAAAAGTGCTTGGACCTGTCTCATCCATCTGGTAAGTGGATGGATTCTCCAGCACTCTGCCTGAAGGATATGTGCCAATGCGTTGTTCAGTGCTTATTGCTACTTTTCCCATATGTTCTTAGTCAATTATTGCAATCTGTAGCTATTGTTCTGAGATAGGAATTAGTCACGATATCCAGAAAATAGTTGTGCAATACCACTAATCCCTGAAGCCAATTTTGTATATCACATCTCACATGTCATTATCTCCTGGAACTTCCACTGCCATCAGCACATCTTATGCAATATCTCCTAGAACTTCTGTTGAGACATCAGAGGCAAATAAGGATGGAGAGACTTCCAGTTAAAGTGCCCTCCAAGTAATACTGACTGCTTGCCAAGGCTTGAATGATGGTGATATTCACAAGTCTTCAGAACTGCCTAGTGCCTGTCTTCTGAGGGATTATCACCTTAGATCAAAGACTTCTCTTACAGCCTTCATTTAATCAAGAATTAAATGTGAAGTAGCTCCAGAATACAGCTTTTTTTCTCAGATGAATATTCATCCTGCCATTAAATAATGGTCGGCTGCTAATTTTAGTTATTTAAGAACCCTTAGCTCACAAATTATTAGAATACTGTATTTTTACCATCCTGATATACTGGCATCTTAATGTAGCCAAATCTACAGACGAACTGAACCCGTCATACAAGCCAGGTCCTAAAAGCTGATAATAATGTTGGACTAGGAAACCAGAGCAGATACAGATATCTGAATTTAGACAATGTGAACAATGCAAATCCCACCCAAATTTGTCTGTATAAGCTTTTACTTCATCAGAAGGAGAACATCCTCATGACGTTCTAGACTCAGTTCAAAAGCAAAGCTGAAAGTGACATTTGAGACATAACATAAATCTAAATTAAAAAAATTCAAAGTACGTGCAGAATTCAGGTTAAAATGTGCCCTAATTTAATTGAAAAACAGACAAACAAAATCAACACAGAAAGTCATACAAATACTATGTTCTACCCTTTCAAAAGCAAACTTGTACATACTTTTAATAGTAAGATCATTTAAGTTCCACAGAGGGTTAATTATGTTTGAAAATCATTTAGAACATGCATTCCTCTGTAAAATAAAATAAAATAAAATAAAATAAAATAAAATAAAATAAAATAAAATAAAATAAAATAAAATAAGAAGACATCCATCAGGGAGCTGCATGTAATTTATAATTTGCAGTGTGTATATTGAAATAATTTTCATGCGCTAATTTACAAATCAAACAGATAGTCTGGCTACAAAAGAATACTATCTGACACTTTCCAGAGGAAGCTGCAGGAAAACCTCACTGTATATTTAACAAAATCTTCTTGCTTGTCTGCAAGAGAAGTCAGTTGCCACTTTGCTCCCAAACTTTGCTACTCCATTTTAGTTGGAGGTGGGAGCGGCAGTACATGTATCTGCTTTGCGATGCTTTGGTGAGCCTTTTGTGTACAACATTTTAAAGTTGACTAGCTTTAGAGACACAGTCTGAGGGGAACTGCAGAGCAAAGAACTGAATCAAAATAATCTGAAGTTTTGGAACTTAAACCTAGTCCTTCATATTGGAAAATGCATGCAGTATATGACTTTAGCAATGCAGAACAAAGGCCAAAAATGAAGAAGTTAGAACTTTGTATATGAATGAGCAAGTGAAAGGCCTCATCAATTTTTCATTGAGTTCCCTCTGTGTACCACCAAAGTGTCTTTCAGGCTAAACCATCACCATATCAAGGCAGGCACTGAACATTTCTCAGATGAAATACATTCCCATATCTAAGTCTGTAAATCAAATAATTTTAGATAAATTGTTAACAGCAACACCCATTGAGCTATTCCAATTAAAAAAGAACAGGTTTTGTTTTACCCACAGGGTTTACTAAAGACTGATAAGATCTATTTCTCTTAATCATTTACTGTTTTTTTGTTGTTGTTGTTGTTGTTGTTTTCTGCTTGTCTCTCTGAATCTTGTTTTGTATCACATCTTAATATTAATATCTTAATATTAATTCAGTCATAATGGTCATTGACAGCTTGCTACATGTTCAGATTAGTGACCACAAAATTTATTCACCAGAGAAAGAAAAAAGTCCTCCACAGCAAAGAGTGTCATTGATCTTATTTGGAAAAAATTAAATCACAAGGCCAGGCTAGAACCAACATCAAATAAATGTAGAGGCCATCTTGCCTGGATTATAATTAATTTTGAATTATTCCTGTTGCCATGACACCAGGCACGGAAAAGAACAAGCCAGGCATTGAAAAGAACTCAAGAGCTGGTCGGAGATTTGTTTCTTCTTATGTTAAAAATTGCAAGAAAATCCCATATTAGTGAAATAAAAGTAAGCAGTAACAGCAGAAGAGATTTTCCCCTCTTATCTGGCTGTAGGACAGATATCTTTTGAAATCTTGCTTATTTAAGGAAATAGTCATAATGATTCAGAGATGTTTGCTTAGCTTGCCTGATTCTCCTCCTGGCAAATCAAGTGATTAGCACCTTCTCTAATTTTTGCGGGCTACCTTTACTTAATATTCCTTTGCATCCACCCACTCCCTGCCGCCAGGAGCAGCGCTCAGCCAGAGTGCAGCATGCAGCCCACGCAGCCAGCATACAAACCTTACACCGTCTGCAGCAACTCTTCAGAGATGCTAGGAGAGGTTGAGTTCCTCAGGGTGCAAATGCCTATTTTATATGAAGGACATAAAAGGCACTCCAGAGAACCATGGAAATTATTTTCAACTTCGTGTTCTGACCATTTTAATGGACTTCTAAGAGTTTATGAGATTTTCTTTTAAATAGAAAAGGTTTTCATTCCCCTATCAAGAAGCTGAACACCCCTTGTATCCAGGAGCTTTTATAGTTTCCGTGCTTCACATGTGGTTAATGAAGTCAGAACTGTCTCAGTTCTGTAAAATCCTTCTACTGAATCATCATTAGTGTTCTTATTGTAAAATCCCATGTAACACAAGCTCCCAATAACCAATAACTGTTTTTTAAAGTAAGACACCAAGAACACCAAAGTCATCTCTAGGGAACTGTTGCCTGTCACATATCTGGAGACTATCTCCTATGGCAGAGATGACCATAGGCATTTCTACTGAGTGCTCTCAGATTATAAGGGAATGGACAAAGGTTGCTGGTAAGGGTGTTGGCACTAAGCACCAAATTTCATTTCTCCGTCACCTCGTTGTATATTCAGCCTCATTTTATAGAGGTGACAGATAGAGAGGTGCCCTTTCCCAATGCCTCTCTGCTTTTCTGCTCACGATCTCCTTGTTTTCTGTTCCCTACCGTGACAAGCAGTGAAGTGGCTCCTACAGACAAATCTCCCAAGGTTGTTCTTGACATACAAGTACAATGCTGCTCTGCACCTATAAACCATTTACCACTGCCAAGAAGCTGTGACATACACAAGCAGCACCAAAAGGCCGGAGGTGTCTTGTATTTGAGAAGTTTCTCATTCTGTACCCACCGGCTCAGTGATGAAAGCTGTGGAAATCTGTCGAACAACACGTGGTGATGATGTTGGGAACAAAGTGTTATCAGTCTGGTAAGAAAGACACACCAAGATACACCAATGGTCCTTTTACATTAAACAACTGTTTACATGGGTTGATAGTGAAAGAACAAGTGGGAATGGTTTTAAACTAAGACAGGGGAGATTGAGGTTAGATATTAGGAGGAAGTTTTTCACACAGAGGGTGGTGACGCACTGGAACAGGTTGCCCAGAGAGCTTGTGGATGCCCCATCCCTGGAGGCATTCAACGCCACGCTGGATGCAGCTCTGGGCAGCCTGGTCTGGTGGTTGGCGACCCTGCACATAGCAGGGGGGTTGAAACTAGATGATCTTTGAGGTCCTTTTCAATCCTGGCCATTCTATGATTCTATGATTAGATATTTGTGGGGTCTTGCAAAGGACAACTGGAGCCAGCTGAAAACCATGCTCCAAACACATCCCAAACAGGCTGGAACTGGCATGACCCGGAAGGTTCCCAGGGGTCCCGGAAGTTTGGCAGGAAGATGGCAGCAGCCGGGACACAACATTTATATAATCATCAGCAGTCATGGTTTGTGTTAGTGCCAGCAGGATCTTGAAACACATCTCCATGCTACATCAAATCCTAGAAACTAACTTTTCACTGTGCCTTACACAGATGTGGGGTGGGGGGAGGA
The DNA here is from genome assembly GCA_016647715.1 of Pavo muticus. Classification (NCBI taxonomy): domain Eukaryota; kingdom Metazoa; phylum Chordata; class Aves; order Galliformes; family Phasianidae; genus Pavo; species Pavo muticus. Next base: position 67,024 of record JACDJE010000470.1, read on the forward strand.
GACACAAACATTTGGCTGCATATAAATAGAGCAATAGAGAAGCAGAAGGGCTCACAGCAAACACTCACTGTAGTGTGCCTCCTCAGCCAAACATGTTGACTGCTGAACGGATGGTTGGATTTATTGTTTGGACGGTTGCATTGTTTCTGCTGAACATCTGTATTGACGAACACAGATATGACAGCAGGCGTGGGTAGGAAGGGAGAAGAGAATAATTTGGCTCAGCAACAACATCCGTCAATTATAAAACATAGGGAAGATGCAATATTATTAGCCAATATATTATCTGTTTGGAACTAACTGATTTTTAGTGTTCCCCTTCCTTTTCTTGGTGTGACTAATCAGTGCTCTCTGAATGTGTCATTTTGAAACAGACCTTTCTCTCATTTTAGATTGATGGACTGAAACATCTCTGTGCTTTCAGTTTCCTGAAAGTTCAAACACTGAGGCTTTTTGACTTTCAGAAAAGGTTTATGTACTCCGAGAGAAGAGGAGCAGTAACATATGTTAATATCCACAGCCTTAGCATAGTGTGCAGAATCATCACAACATTGTTATTTTTAGCCAAGATATCATTACAATTAATTCTGTGCAAGTTTTGAAACGTAGACTTTAAAAGCTTGATATGGAAATCTTGTTCATATGGATTTCTGCTCAGCACTCTCAAAAACAGCTACTCCTTTTTGCTTGTAATGGTGTTCAGAGACTGCACCCTGCTGGCTCATGGCAGCATAAGGGCTTAAAATATCCTTTTGGAGTGCTTTTCAAAATGCACTAAAGAAAACTCTATCCATATTCCAGCTCAAGTGTCACTCATTCGACCTATACCCATCACAGAAGCCTCATGATACGCAAGCAAAATGAGTATGTCTGAAAATGAAGAAATAAATGCTGCATCATTCTCTGCTGCAAGGCAATTTTCAGATTAAATTTTGCACAATGCGTATGCATTTCTTCTGCAGGTAATCCCACAAAATATCAGTCTTGTCATCAAAACATGAGACCTCAGGCTTTTGAGGCAGCATTTGTGCCACCCATCAAAACACTATTTCAAGGGACCAAAGAGGAAAAACAATGTGTGTACTTGTTTTTAATCATTCTCAAAGAACACAACAGTGCAGATCTCAGGAACGCCCAAGCCTGCAAACAAATTGTGACAATTGAAACAAGTCACTGACAGAGAAAATCCCATTCCACAAACACAGCTCCCTTTCGCACATGCTCACTCTCACAGCAAGGTGAGCAGGACTACTAAAAGGAGCCCGTTGCTCGCCTAAAATTAAAACATGAACTCACTAAAAGTAACGGGAACACTAATCTGTTTTAATGGGCTCTGAGCACCCAATTCGTAGCATAAATGAAGTACTACTTATGCTTACAGGCCTTTATTTTTAGTTTTCCAGCTACTTGGGTGGGGGAAAGGCAGTGTTTTGAAAGAAGAAATAATTAAATTCTAATCCCAACACACTTTTTATCATGTAAAGCTGCCAAAAATATCCCAGACTCTTTATCAGTCTATTCAGAAAGGGCAACTTGCATTGCTCCAGGATCAGCTTTCTTGTTCTACAAATTTATGCAGTAGAATTTCTACTTCCTGAAGACATAGATATGCTACACTAACTGGAAGACATATTTGACATTTAAGAACATGCTGTACATAAAAATAAAGTACCACACATTGGCTAGACACATTTACAAACAGATTTTAGAAAACAACTCTGAGTTAGGATACCTACAGCTTACTCCCAGGGGCTCTCTTCTTTGGGACTGAGGTTTAAATTTAGCGTTTATGTACTTACAATAGCATTCATTTCATTTTCAGCTAGGAAAAATTAAAAAAAAAAAGAAAGCTGAATTTCCATTGTTTGTATGTGTGAGTTGGTTTGCATCATCTACATCATTGAAACATTTTGTCTACGTGAGTCACAGTCATTATCACATACATTCATCTGGAAATTCCATATGGGAGCATAGTGACCTGGTTCTAATTTGCACCTGGTATCTGAAAGCAGCACTTGTGCTAAGGACTCTAAGAGTAAAAGATGCTTTGCTCAGTTTTAGCTATAGAAATGTTATGTGCCTGGACAAAGCCTGTGGCCTAGACTTCTCCTGTGGTCAAAGTGGGTGGGAAAAAAATAAGAAGTATCTTAAGTGGATAAAAAAAAAAGCTGACTAGGCTGTCCAGACAGCTACCTTAGCAAGCAGCACAGGATGGCAAGGGGCATATCACCTTCCAGGAAATGGCTGAGCCTTTGCACTGACTGACAACAGTTAAGGGAAAGCTGAAAGTTAAGACAAACCTCATACTTAGGTGGTATCAGATTCAAGGCTCAGTCTTCATTCCCAAAAAGCAGAATGTGGGTAGAAAAGACAAGACAGTCTTTTTTCTCAGTTTCAAAATCAACAAATCAGCATATCCTGCATAAAACCAGACTTTAAGTGTAGATGTACTGCAGTTGGGTAAGCACAAAATCTCCTGTAAGAAACATTCTCTATGGTCTCAGAATAAAACTAAAACTGAAAGCCAAAATGATGTATTGTGGAAACACTGTTCTTCTGTGTTGGCAGTGGCAACATTTAGCACTACCCCATAGTGTAATTCAACCCCTACAGTTATATGTGTACATGTACCATTTAACAATGCCGCATTTTTGTGCTGTAGCATTTGATTGTCTAAATCATTCAGAACCTAGAGGACAGTTACTGGACTGATTTTGAGCCATTCTCCCATCCGATGCCCAGGTACAACTTTGGAGTTACTGTGGGACTGGGGCCACTCCTAGTTTGCTTAAATGCTCTAATTTTAGACAGCTGAGACCTTGAAATCTGTGACTTCACATCCTCTTTCTACAGTTTCTTGATTCTCTGATTATGGACCTTTTGTACGGAAACCCAGTCACATACTTGAAGGCATGAGTAAGAAAACCCTTGTGTGGCAAGGTAAGCTGAATCTCGAATAAAGACTGAGGAAATGCCCAAGAGGTTGAATGTTAACAAACTGCAGGAAAATTGCAAGTGACTGAAAACTAACACTCCTCTCTGAAAGAAAACTGCAAGGCAAAACAAAGCCTAATTGGAAGCTAAAGACCTTGGGAGCAGAGGAAGAAAGTAGAAAGACTGCTTTGTTAATAATACCTGCTCCTAGAATTGTTCAAAACCCCCCCCTGACATTTATACACTGCTTTCTGCCAAATTAATTGAAGAAAATACCTCAACTGCTCTTCCCCTTATGGAGAAAAATCATCATGTTCAATTAAAGGAGTAAGCGAGTAGCTGCTAACAACTGCTTTCTCTTAAATTATAAAGGGTAAAGCACACACAGGTATATTAGCTATGCACACCTTATTCTTTCTGAATAGATTGGGCCTTTTTTTTTTTTTATAGGACAAAGTAACCAAAGAAAAGACTGCATCCAAAACTGCAGTTAAGGCAAAATGTAAACTGCTTGTTAATGGAATCAAGAACATGAGAGCAAATTCCCACTGTTACACAGCTAAGGATGTTCTGTTGTTCAGGAGGTTGGGCTTTGCCTTTAAAATCTCAACCTCAATACCACCAAGCTGAGGTGAATACAGACTACTCACTCTGGAGAGATCTGCTGCAATCACCTCCATCAGACCCAAACCTGTGGTGCAAGCACATACTCATGGCTCAGAGTGATCCACAGAGGAGCAAAATTACCCAGGAATCACCTACAAGAAGTTCCTGCAACAGGAGCTGTACCAGAGACTTGGCTATGGGTTAGGTCCATCTCCAGAGATGCCCAGATTCACTCTCTTGGCTCATGTGGGAGACTGGAAGGCAGAAACCTCAGCTATGCCCAGAAATGAGGTAGGAAGTCGTCAAGGCTGGTGTGCTCTGAAGGAAGGAGAGGCAGATAAGCATAAGCAGTTCTACCGTAACAGAAGTACTTTTCTTTAGCAGACACATAACCATGAAAAATGACTTGGAAGAATCACAGGAGACACATTCATTTAAAATATCTATTGAAATTACAAATTAAACTCTTCAATATGATTCAAAGTACAAAACACAACATTAAAAGGCATTCAACAGCTCTTTTATACATCACAGTGTTAGTGGCACAAAATGTACTTACATTTCAAATACATCAACAGAATTGTTTTTACACTTGGTCAAATACATTATTTATACATATGCATGACTCCTTCATGCTTATCTCTATGCAAGTTTAAAATACATCCATGATAAAATGATCAAGAAAGGTTCCGTTATGTACCATGTACCTGTACCTAATGTTTCTGGAATTCTGATGAGAGATACACAAATCAAAACAATAATAAAGACCATAGGGCTCTAAACACAAACAGCATGCCTTACTTAGTATAAGTGCACTAGCAATTAAGCACTGATGCAGGTTTTTTTGATGTCCTTAATATCACTGTCATCAACAACCACCATTCTACCTGTTTTCCTCTGGCCTGTAAATAATATGCGTGAAACATATAAGCTTTGGTTTTAAAGAGTTAACCTGCACAAAGCTTTATGCATGCGGCACCATACTGGGATGAAAACTGTCTATATTAAGCATATTTATTCCTATGCAGTAAAAGAACTACAGATGAAATGCATGAAAATTCCTTTTTATTTTCCTGCCCATTCCAATTTTAAATGAAAAGCACTTCATCATTTTCTGATCCATGAATCTTTTATTGTCAGCTCAATAAGCAAGAGAGCTTTTCTCTAATTTTGATTGTGTTTCCTGCATGTCAGGGCATCAACTGTAAGCTAAGAGTTTCACCATTCAGCTCACCATTATTTGGGATTTTGACTGAATATTTGAGGGAAGATCATGCTGCTTGGTACATGGGAGAAAGTATCCCAAATTCTTGGCATGCTGAAATCAATAGTAGGAGGTTTTAGATTGAAAGACAATCTGAATTAAATTGAAGTATTAACGTAAATCTACTGCAAGCATTTATATATAATCTTTCATCAGAGAATCTTGAAAGGCCTTAAAACCAAAGAATTTGTCCTCACAACTCTCCTGTGAGGTAGGCAAACGTTGGTCCATCCATGCAAAGGATGGTTAAATTGAGAGAAAAGGAGATAAGTGACTTGCCCAATGTCACACAGGGAAGACTCAGTGTTACTGCCACTGAAGTCGGTGAGAGCTGTGCTGCTGATCTCTCTCAGGGCTCACTTCAGCCCAATGGCAAGTCTAGGGAGATTCAAAGTCTCTGGAGCCTGGACTCCACACTCAGTCCCATGCTCACAGGACAAGACACTATTTCACCCCAACAGAACGTGCAAATAATGCACTGTTACAAACAACATTAAAAACAGCATAAAAGACAATGCTAACAAACTAAATAATAGCATTGCTATAAAAATGCAACAGAAATCATGCAGTAAATCTTATTTTTCAGGAGAAAATCTAAAAAAACTGTTGTAACAGAGTTTCAGCAGAAAAGCAGCAGAGACATTCACCTCTCCAAGTCACGGGGCTTAAATGTCAGAGTTTATAATAATGTATTTACAATTCCATGTAAGGTTATCAAATCTCACACTATCAACAGAAGCTATAACATAAGGACGTCCCAAATTCAATGTATCACTGACAGAAGTATGCTGCTTTGGAAAAAAAACCCAACATTTAAAAAAATTAAAACAAACAACAAGGAACAGAACAAAACCAAACCCCCGAGAACAAATATGGAATGATATTTAGCATACATGAAAGGATTAGGTATTTGGGAAATATATGCAGGCATATAGTCTATCCTAACATAATATGAATCAAGAGATATGTAATAAAAATCTCCCATAGCAATTCAAGTATGTTGAGATCAGATATGCTGACAGAAGTACAAAGTTTTCTGATCATATCTAATGTTGTCTGCAAGTATCAATTATATACATTTTAAATGTCCGTATTTTTGAACGAATTCTTTATCTTTCCCTTTTTAAAATTTGGAAACACATTAATTTTGACATTGATTATTAACTGGCCACAGTATTGTGGGAATCTTCAGCCTTACTATATTGCCACAGAAAGGCTATCTCTGAAAAAAGGCACAGTAGAAATCAAATCTCAGACAAGGACACTCCAGGTGCTGTTAGCAGGCGGCCACACCTTGGCTATTTCCTATCATCGCCACTGCCACATACAGAGAAAACCCTTAGCGCTTATAATTAGAGGAAATTAATGACCCAGGAAATCTTTATGTCCTTTCATCCATTTCTTTTTTCTGCAGTTAAACAGAACTACAGGGCCAAAGATGAAAGACCGTAGTTGAGCTTTACCACCCTGCCTTATGAGCTTACCTGCAGGAAGCTGTCCTTTGCAGAAGGGTTTCCATTGCTTCTGCACCTGAAAGCTGCGACTTGGGGCACACGGGCTTACACAGTGCTCTTCCACCAGGGATGGGATATGCACTGTTCAAGATTCCCTACAGATATTTTGGAACAGCTAAACAATTTTTAATAATGAAGATATATGAAAAAACTATGATAACAAAAATCAGATATTACAAGTAAAGATCTGAGCTGTACCTTGCCCTAAACAAGCTGAACACATCACAAAGAGTTCAGACTGGTTGGGAACCTGCTGACCTTTTCCTTCATATAATAATGGCTGAAGTCACTTAAATCAAGTAGAATAAGTGAATTGCAGATAACTTCCATTTTCCAGAACTAAAACCTGTGTTTAGACACATTTTGAATTTGGATACCATTAAACTTAGAAGGAGAGGGAGGGGAAGAAATCCAAGAGATGTTTTAGCAAAAAACAGTGGCCCGTTTCAAAACTGTACCCTGCAGTCTTTTCGTCTAGTGGGTGAACATTACAAAATAAAAGGTAATGAAAAGTAGGAGTCATTTCCTTATGCTTGAGCTATGAAACCAAATTCCCAGCTTGTGAGAGCAGCCAGAAGCTGTTGCGTTTAAGAGGCTTAATACATTTGCAGTGCAAACTTATCCTGGCTTCAAAGTAGAATCAATCTCAGCACACTGACAAAGCACAGAAATAAATGATGAAAAAAACGTAGTCAAACTTCAGTCTACACATCGTTCGGAAGGTTTTCCTCTGGTATTACATGCAGATATGCACATCAATTCAGGTGCTTCATATTTCATGGAGACAAGTTATTAATCAAATTTCTGCCAGCTTTCAAATCAAAGCAAAAAGGTTTCCAACCAAAATATTACTAAAGAGAAACTACAGTGATTAACAGTGGGTGGACTAGCACACTTTATTACCCTGGAAACACACAGCACTGAATTCTGCAAAATTATTACATCGAGTTAGTGATTATTTGTCAAATGAAAACTTGTCGCATCACAGTATTGTTATTAAATAGCACACACCATAGATATTAACTCTGATAATGGGCTAAGTAGTTTAAATGTTAACTTCCACAAATATCCCAGGCATTTTTTATTATTAACTACAGGGATGATCTTGATATATTTTTATACTTAGAAGGAAAGATTCACTGATAATCCAAGAGTCTGCTAAATAGTAAAACTAGTCCTGTATTTTTAATACCTGCCCTAAAGACAGAAGCAAGCTATTCTGAACTCCCAAAATATTTCAATAGCACAGCTATTTACACATTTGGTTTAAATAAGATTATCTATCTATCTATATAAAAAGATTAAGATACCTGGATTAGAAGTTACATAGCCCTGTAAGTGTAGCAGAACTCCAAACAGCAAAAAATAACAATTCAGAAAAACACTAGTGGTCCAGCGGTAACAATACCATCAATGCATTATTAAAAGAACCTTGATTAGATCGCAGGTCTGTGTCACCACTCAACCACACAGCTTCATCAATTTATTTTAAAAATGTAGCTTTCAGTCAAATGAATTTCTAATAAGACTTCAAAATATACCAGGAAGGCAACAGGACCAACTTTGTCCCTCTGTTCCTCCCCATACTTCAAGAAAGGCATAGGGTGGCCTATATGCACCTTTTTGACTTTGTTATCCTTGGAAAAATACGCATTAAAAAGGATGTTGTGATAGCATTAACAAAAACACATAATAAACATGGTAAAGTCACAAAAAAGTTGACTATCCAATTAAAATGATAGACAACTTACATACATAAAGGAATAAGACGTCAAATTTTGAAGCAAACAAATATGCAGAGAGTTTTGATTTATATACATTGTTAGCTTGTGCTGCTGAAGTCATTCAGCACAGTTCCCAGCCCTCCAGCAGGGCCAGAGAAACCTTTTGCATTATGTTTTAGCAATATCACCTCTTCCATTCAGATAGCTACCTGGGTCCATGGTCTCCCTTAAGCACCAAACTTGCCTTTCATTACTGTCCTTGTCTATTACCACTTGATTTATGCAACAGTTCCTGGAACCAAGACTGTGAGTCAATGAAAAGCAGAACGGGGCAAGTAAGGCTACAGCAATGTAAGTGCAAGAGAGAAACATCAACAGCAATAATAAAATCAAAACACATGTTGTGATGAGTCCAATCTTCCCTTGGTCTAGGTAGGTAGAGGGTCATCATCTCCTTTATTACATTTGCACTTGCAGCACAGAACAAATGGTGTAGCAAGTAAAAGGAAAGGGGAGGCCACCAAAAGTAGAAGACCAAATCCTGCAAAGATTCCAACCACCTGCAAGACAAAGGAATAGCACTCTTAGGGATGATACCTGTCTGGATTCTGATGACATCAGCACATCAGTGTCCTTTGGAAGGATCTCAGTAACTGCCACTGGCCTCACCAGAGCTGCAACTTTTTCTTGTGTGCATGCTATAGTCAACTCCCCAAGTCGGCAAGAATGAGAGAGCAAATGTTCATGTTTTGTTGCTACAGTCAGAATCATGCTGCGTGATTCAGCTCCATCACACAATGTGAGGCAAACAGCTATTTGCCTATTTTATTTTTGTTGCATTTGGAACAGCTCATGAAGCAACCAACTAGGTGCCTTTTTCTTGATCAAGCCTAAGTATTAAATATCAGGATCAAGACTACAAGACAGACTCCCACTTGAGATGCTCCCATCTTTTCCTGGACAAAGTTCTGAAAAGAAGCAGTCAAGGTTCTGGTGTTGTTTGTGGAGAATCTTCTCGCCAGTAGAAACACAAGCTTGGAAATCCCAGTCACAGACTACAAATACTATGGGCTGAAGGCCAACTATGCACATGCCTAATGTTTTTTTTGCAGTCAGACCAGAGCTAATCCTGCTGTTTCAGGGGATGTGACCTAACTCTATCTAAAAGAACTTGTTTTTTTCATTTACATTACTGATTGTCCCCTTCACAGAAGGGGCAGAAGACATCAAATCATCCATCCTCTCAGTGTGCCAAACTATTAGTTTCTACAGAGTTTAATTTGGATTATTATTATTTTTTTTAATTTAGGCAGAGGGTCACTGCTTGAGGAAGTTTCACATTTGTCATAGACAGCTGCAACTGTATACCTGCAAATTCTTGAAGAAAATCACTTAGATTTATTCACACAAGAGTGTCTGTGAATAATTTTGAATAATGGAGGCAGGTGGGGAATGCTAATCTGCCAGCAACTCCTTGAAACAGAAGGCAAAATGAAATTACAGTGCAGTACTCATTAAGAATTCTCCTAGCCAGGGCTATATATGCTGCTTCAACTAGCTGGCAAATATTTAATTTGCCTTGGAAGAGAAGGGATGATTTACGAGTGTTTTTGCCCGCCGTGGACCATTTCTCTTTCTGATTGCTAGGTACTTCTCTCTTGCAGTTCTGAGTGAGGCATTTTGGAGCGGCAGTGGCAGGAGATGGCGCTGTGGGATAAACAGCACGGTGATGAGCAGCTCCCGGTCAGTCTCCTCACCTTGCACCAGATTCTTCCTTCGGCCTCTGGCTGTCTAAGGGATAAGGAGATCAAGCGTCCTTGTTCTAATAGTTCTACCTCTTGCCAAGAGAAATTTCTTTTTCAGCTCTAGTGGTGTGCACATTTCATTACTCATTCTTTTTTGGAAGTGCTGACAATCTGATACAACTGCCATTTACTAATCTCTGCATTCATTTGCTACTGACATAAAATAAAGCTAACTTATCTTCTTCACAAACCATGAGCTGTAACAGGCTTTGCCTACCTCTTTGCAGCTCATGCAATAAGGTACACTAGAGGTGAGATAGAGCCAAGCTGGTAGGTACCGAGTCACTGGACTGGACTGACAAATGCCAATATTTATGAGATGCCTATTTACAGCTTCCTTTCAGCCTCATCATGGCATTATTAAAAACAAAACTAGGTTTCACTTTAATTTTCTGTTTGTTTTGTGGTGTTTTTGGTTTTTTGTTGGTTTTTTTTTTTTTTCTTTCTTTTTAACAGTAGATTGCTGACTGGGGGTTACTTATTCTCCTCTCGGTTCAGTTGCTCCTGAAGAAGTCACTGCCGTATGCAGCATCAAACCATTCCTTCTGGCCAAAAGAAATATATCGTTTTTTAAAATCCATAAACAATAAAACAAAGTCTCACTTCAATTTTCCTTGGATAAATACTCAAAGAAACTTAACATAAGGAAATGAATACAACATTGAATTGTAATTAATAGGTTTAGCAGAACTATATCCTCATTGGAAGAAAATTCTCTCTTTTTTCTCAACAATGGCCAGAACATTAAACATACTGTCAATCAATCACTCTTGTACTAACTACTGTTGCAAAGAACAGATGCCAAATATCAAGTGAATCCCCTCTATTACAGATATATAAAGAAAGCTTATGTACATAAACTTCAGTGCTGTGGAGGGAGAAGGCTGTGATCCTTCTCATTTCATTTGTTTGTCCAGAATTCAAATTTCTCAAACAGAAGGAAACCTGTACTTCAAGAAACTTCCCCCCAAGCTAAGGTAGATATTTACTGGCAGACAGTTAATTTAGGAAGAGATGAATTAGATACCCAGATGTTCTGTTATCTCTGAAGTGACTGTCTAATTAACAGCAGTAGCTTAGACTAAGTCACACTGGCATTTATATTATATGAATGAAAGTAGTGCAGACAGTGCTTTTATTACAAGCATTCAAAGTGGGTCCTGTCAGACTGATTCGAGACTACAAGAGGTATCCTCAGACTCTTTGTAATTGTCAATTTGAATCCACGTTTGGAACTAATAAGATCACTGGGTTACATGCTAGACTACCAAGCTCTATCTAACCTCCATGAGTGAGTCAACTTGAAGCCATAGCAAGATACAGAGCATAGAATGGCCTGGGTTGAAAAGGACCATAATGATCATCTGGTTTCAACCCCCATGCCATGTACAGGGTCACCAACCACTAGACCAGGCTGCCCAGAGCCACATCCAGCATACTCAGGCTTATTCCTTTCCAGTTCTGTATTGGAAGCAAAAAATCTCTTGGAGGATGAGTTTTCCATTTGACTGTAGGGGTACTGGCAAACCAGGTTTCCACCACACTTACTGAGAACAGATTCGGACTGGGACTTAACTTATTTCAGCAAACATAATCTTCTATAGTTTTCCATGGCTTTCTGCCACAGGGTGTCCTTTCTGGGAGAGCAAACTGTTTTTCTCCAAGCTGCTGCCTTCTTTAAACCTGCTATGGACGTTAGCTACCATTCTGAACAGAATTTTACTCTGAGATGTTAGAACGAGTAAGGCAAAGGAAGGCACTGTTACAGTATTGTTTCTCCGTAAATCCATACAGTGCTTTTAAAAATCTGAGTTTTACCTGTGTTCTGTGCCAGATAACAGATGCCCTGGAGTGTCCCAGCTTATTTCGACAAGGTCCTTTGTCATAATGTATGAGGAGAAAGTCATCCTACAAAATATTAAATAGAAAGGTAGGCAATAAACCTGACAAAATATTAAATGGAAAGGTAGGCAATATACAGAAGTACAAACTGTTCTTCAAATTACAGAATACTACTTCCTGAGAACTTAAAACTAGGAATTGTACAAGAAGGTAAAAGTTTGGTAAAGTGGACATGACCAGGTTCAACCTTTCCGAAGTGCCTTTGTTTACAGTTAAGTGTCTTCACAAATGGGTTTATATAGGAAGTCTTAAGTGTATATAAGGAATCTGTTCTCTCAAAGGCTCTCAACTCAAATATTTAATGCTAATATAAAGTTTAGAAAGAGGATCCAAGAAGAAAAGCTGCCCAAGACACATATTATATACACACACATAAGGAACAAAGGAGAATAAATACTTGTACCACAGGCTTCCCAAGCTTGGTTTATTTTATTAATTGAAAAATAAAAGTAAGGCCAATACAGATTTTCGAGAAATGATTCTGCCATCTGTCCTACCTTTTACAAACAAGCCAAGATAGCAGGCCAAGTACCAGGGGAACATTCCTTTTTAACTGAGCATTTAACAAGCTTGCAACTGTAGGTCTGTTGGTAAAATATTAAAATGGGACAACCACAGGATCTGAACACTCTGAGTAGCTTTTGGGAGCCTAAAACAGTTCCTTTGCTATTGTTAACAATGCTATAAAATAAAACGGATGACATGGAAACAGATGTTGTATTCTGTGTATACTCTGATCTTTGGGCACAATAACAGGCTGATTTAAAAAACGTAAACACAGCAGCAGCTTATAGACAGACAAATTCCTGGTATTAGAGTAACACTGCATTCTTTTTTATATATGAGATTTGTTTCTTGTCCCATGGAAACAATAAGCAGTAAACAAATCCAAGTGCTAGCCCCCTGCATGGTGATGCATCAGATCTAGTGTTTGTCTGTTAAACTTCCACAGAACTGAGAACATTGCTATACTTATCCTGTAACTTCTTCAAGAAAGGGAACATTGAAAAGTCAGTGCTAAATAAAGCAGCATTAAAAAAGAGGCCAAAAACTCCCACGATAAATGCCTTGTAAAGATTGAAAACAGAATATTTTCACAAAATTTTACTTTATAAAAATTATTTCCTAGCTCACAAGGACAAAATGCTAAGATCACATAGGTCAGACAAGTAAAATGGAATATTCAAATTCTACTAAATTACCAGCATCAGCTCTGGTGGGCCTCAGTGCACCAAGTTATGCAGAAGATAATGATCTAGTATTAATTGATTAATGAGAAAGCTGGATATCAAACCAATGAACTTCTAACCTCCTGCGAATCAGAGTGTACAGCACCTACTCACATCGAGAGATTCCAGACAGTACCAGCAAAAGGCGTGTTTGCAGTTCTTACACATCATTTGGGCACAACCCTCATCTCGTTCAATGTAAACTTTACACTTTGGACAGCGCTTGATTGGAGCATCGTCTTCTTCCATTTTAAAAACTGAACTGTAGGAGACAGTAAGGAACTTATAAGATATGCAGTCATGAGAGTTTAGAGAATTTTTAAGAATTGTGCTGAGAAGTTATGCCTACTTTTTCAAAAAAATCTTGAGATTGCATGTTTCTGCTTTCCTTGAGGATCTTCTCTAGAAATTTCCCTCCAGAATAAGAACCATTTTTGAGAAATGCTGTTATTTCAGAGTTGATCTCTTCATCTCTAACACTGTCCTAATGAAACATGGTTCATAAGTTACAATCAGCACCTCTTCTTCTTATCTTGTATCACTATGTAAAATTGTAGGATGCTCCCTCGTGCAGTGGGCACAACAAAGAGGAAACAGTGGAAGAACATTTAATTCCATTGAGTATCTTTATACCCTGCAGAGCCTTTATGCATGCCAAACACTGAAATGTGCCTTGAAAAATGTAACTTCCTGTAGGCACTGCCAGTGGGAGATACAAGACTAACTGATGAGGAATCAATTGGTTGCCCTTTAATCAGTGGCTGCATAAAAGGACATAAAATCTTTAGTCATAATATAGGCAACCATGTCACAGAAAAATGCTTTGAATACATAAAGTGTATATGAAAGTCCAAATGCAGGTAGCACAAACTGCTACTGGCACATTAAGCTCCAAAATACTATGGAAAACTCACCTTAGTTTTTACCTGGGGCAAAGAATGAAGTAAAAAGCAAAAGCAAGGAAAAAACTAAGGAAAATAGATCAAGCATTCTAGCTTTCCATGAAGTTAACTGAGATTCTGTTCTGATCAAGCACACACAAAGAGCACATGTAAAAATTACAATAGTTGAACAGCAACTCATCACGACAGCATCCTGGCCATATTTTTCCCACTGAGGCAAAAGGGCTGCTGATAGAGGCTGAAGGAGCTTCTTTGTGCTTTGCAAGGAATGGTGACAAGAGGTGAGGCAGCTGAGAGCTCTATCCAGTTTTGGAATACATGTTTAGCAAAACGTAAATGACTAGGTGAAGGAAAACACCTTTAAACTGAATATCTGGAAATTGCTTATTTACTATTCGTATTTCTGTTTGTTCAAAAATTCAGTGTTTTGTCTCCAAACACTTGATCCTTTGCAGTACTTTACCTTGTTTCTCCTGGAAGAAAGGAGACTGGCATGTTCTCCTGACAGCCTTGACCTGGATGCCAATTAGATTTGCAAACAGAGCAGAACTCAATGTCGCAGGCTTTGCACTGGACCAGCTGGGGGTTCTGTGGGCTTGATTCCTGGAGCTGGCAAACTGCCTGGCAAGTAGAGGATGGACACCAAGTCCGACATGGATCCAAAAGCACTTCTGGACAGGGACATAAAAGAACAAATTTCAAAGGACCAGCCTTCGACAACAGTATATTCCAGCTGAGGTTGACTGGCAGGGCATTCAAAGCCACACATTTTCAAAGGAAGATTTTTAATTTATTCTACTCACTAAGACATAAACCTGGCCTGCTTTGCAAATAGGCACCAAAGTAAAGTGGGTTTCCAGCATTAGAATTAATTATTCATTTTCATTCACTGAACTAAATTTGTTCTGAGAATGAGATGTGGTGTTTTTCTTCAGTTGTACTTAACAAACAGCTATAGTTACATACCTTTATAACTATTCAGCTATACAGGTATAATGTATCAAAAAGTGCTTTTACAGTGCCTTGCCCAGTAGGATTATACTTTCAGTTGGTCTCTGCACTAACATAACCACAAGAATAACAAGTGTTATCCAGTTTCATCCCTCTCTTGGAGGCTGTTTACTGGTAAGTTATTTCGTATTTCAAAGCCCACTGGAGTCAATAAAAACTCAACACTGACTTTAGTGGTCTCTAGGCTGGGTTCTTCCCTCAGCAAAAGCCTTACTCTAACTTCTCAGTAGTCACATACACTTTACAAGATTTCACCCAGTTCCACATCACCGAAGGGAGCCAGTCAGCTTATATCCTCATAAAAACTAACAAGAGTCATATAATCATTATATACGTAACTGCCTAATATTTCTGTACCAGATTTTAGCATAAGGGATATTGCTGGCTCCTTAAAAAGAATCAGGTTACCTCTCCAGCAACACTCTAAATAGAAGTCACTCCCTCCCTCAGTTATACAGCAACACAATATGTAGTAATTTTCTTTCCTTAGTTTATTCCTAGAACGTTGCAATGGGCATCATGCCAACAAAAGCAGAAACTATATATATATTTTTTCACGCAATTAATGCACATGATCTTGTGCAGAACCAGATTCTGATTTCTGGGATTGCTGAGGAGTGATACCATTCCCAAAACTTTGCAATGGATAGTGTTTACATTACCTCTTTCAAACTGTAGTTTCTTATACCTCTGCATGATTTCTGATGCAACCATGCACTCAATCTGTTGAAGGAAGAAAAAGATAAATTTCCAATTAAGAACAGTAAGGACATTTTCAACAAATGGAGAGAAAATGTTTGACCTTTTGAGAATTATTAAAAATGTATGTTGGCAACAATGACAGCTGTAACATAAAGAGCAAGATGCATTTAGACATTATGGAAAGAAAAAAAAAAACAACTTGCAGTAAAAACATACCTCATTTTCTTGCAAATGACCTCGCTTTGGGCAGGCAGCGTCAGGGCAGCTGATTGCTGTCTCTAGACCTTCTTTGATCAAAAGTTCCACATACTGTTTTAGGCACTATAAGAGAGCCAAAGACTGAATTAACTATTCTACCAAGAATAAGCCACTCAATATTTTAACACTTTTCCTCTGGAACTCTGAAGAACATAAACTTCTTTGAAAAAAACACTGATGTGTCTATTTTACTACCATGGCCTGTACTCACAGCATGTCCTATGGTTATACTCTCAGGCAGAAAATAGCAAGTTCACTTCCTCATCAAATAATTCTTCCTCAATTTAAAATATGCAGCAAATTAAAAAAAGAAAAAAAACACAACAACAAAAAAAGCAGCAATAATGGGGAAGAGACAAATCAAACAGGGAGCTAGAGGAAAAAAAAAAAGTAAAAACCTGACTCCAAAAATCTTTGTGTGACTGGAAATCACAACACAGCTTAGTAGGCAGTAACTACCATGAGATAGATGTCTGTCAAGCACACCAGAGAGCAAGGAATGTATCTTGCCTTCTGTTTCTAGAAAATAACTATGTAAACTTCATGGTTAAAGATATATCTCCTCCATAGGAAGCAAGAATGTGAGAATTAGGACTCCCAGAAGAAGTACAGTTTCCATGGGTACCGAATAATAAATATTAGTAGTACTAATACTTTTTCTCTCCTAGCAACCGTAACACCTTACCTAAGTCATAACTGAAAACGTTGCATCTGACACATTGGCACACAGCATGACTGTCAGCAAGAGAGAGGGCAGGGGGTTACTTTAGAAAAAGGGCAAGTCAAGCCCTACCCTCATTAACTCTTGAAGAATATCCATCTCTCCACCTCCATACTTCTCCCGTCAAGGTGAGCACACAGATGCCTACTAGGGAGGTGAGAGGAAAGACTCAGGGAGAGAAACCCTTTTTTCTGCAGACTCCTCAGCTTCAGCCAGCCTGATGCTACACAGGAAGAGCAAATGAGGGTCTGTTTGCCAGTGGGCGGGTCACACCATGGTGGTCACCTCATGGGCTCAGCTAGTACCAGTATACAGCACAAGCCTGGCAGCAGCCTGGAAAGGCCAAGGGCTGAGTCAGCCCTGCTGAGCCCAGCGTTCCCCACTGGAATTCACTGCACAAAGCAACCTCTGACCTGCAGCCAGGTCACAAGGCACGTGTTTGGCCCAGTCCTGCGCATGTGGCTTGTGGCTGCTGTGGTCCAGGCTTGAGTCTACTCACTCAGCCAATCCATCTTCATTTCTCTCTCATAATATGTCTTTGCTGCTTCTTTCAGTGAACCTATCATGTACCTTAGTGGTTTGTTTTGGATTTTACCTCTTACATCCTGATTACAGCAAAAACTTCACTTTCTACCCACATAATTTCTGCTGCTATGGTACACAGCTCTGCTGGTCACAACCTGCCATTGCCTTGATAGCTTCCAAATCATTTCTGTTTGATTCCCCTTTCCTGCCTCTCCTACTCAATAGAGACAACAGGTCTATCTTTTTTAGAAAAGAAAAACAGACTAGATAATTGATATCTTTAAAAGTTTCATGTGCATTAGAAAAACCCTTTGTGATGAATCAGGGCCTACATCTTCTTTATAAGCAAGGATTTATTGAAGATAACAGTTCATTTAGCAGATGTTTGAGTTGCAAAAGGTTTCCACCTTTTATCCCTGAAGAGAGGTGTAATGATTTGAGAGGACTGCTAGCAGCAATGACAGCAGGATGAGCTCTGCAAGAACCAGGCCCTAGGTTGCGTGCCTTGGCAGGCTGTGATTTCAGCTGGAACGAGGTATTAGCATGCCATAATGACACTGTTGGCTCTTTCCTTTCCCCTCCATTTGCAGACGCCAAGTGTGGATTAAAGCAAAAACGCATACATTTTTAATGCCAGCACTTAGCACTTATAGAAAGTACTTTTCGAGCTGAATGAGCTTTGCTATCATTAATCATTAATGTAGTTAATTCCCTCAGCCTGTTTGGGAGCATCGCCAAAACCCATTTGATTTGCTTTTCTTTCTTCACATCTTCCAAGGAAGGATATAGCTCATAGGCAGTGTCCAAGGCTTTCCCTTTCCACTGATGTGGCACTGGCACTATATACTCAAAACGAACCCAACTAAGGTGCACTTCTGATGCTGTGCTTTCTGGGAATAGAGAAACTGTCTTGAGGCCATGAAGTATCATTAGTCAGTCAGGCAGAGGATTAAACATTTTGTTCACTTCTCAGGTAGAAAAGGGGTAATCCAGAGAGGCTGCAAGGCAGTTTGAAGCAAAGGCTACCTGTGGCATGAAAGCAGACACAAAATGTGCTACTTGCAACAGAAAAATTTAACTGGTGCAGTACTGGAAATGTACCACTATGAAAGTAAAATAATACAGTGTGTAACTGGGCACCTAACTGTAATGTAAAATTCATTAAAATACAAATAACTTTTATAAAAAGGCAACAAATTGCTGCTCATTTTCTGTGATGGTTTTAGGGGTCTCATATTGAGAGAAAATATCCTAACAGCCTTCCCACTAAGGCAATAAGGTAGTGTATAGGATGATCAAAAAATGTATAAATCATCCAAAATAACATTCAAAATGAACTGCATTACATAAAATTCCTCAGAGAAAATGGGAGATGAAATTAGGAACATAATGACAGAAGTAGGGAAAAAGAAGCAAGATATCCTTCCTTTTGTACACTGGCTCGTACAAAACTATGTGTCTTTATTTTTCATAAATTTGACACATGTAAAGGAAGAGTTACTCATATTTGAAGCAATACTTTTACTGAATTCTAATTGTGTCCTTCTTTAAAAATACTTTGTATTTCAGTAATTAAGTATCTAAATATTTAATTGAGTCATACTCAGGGATACTCTAAATCTGATAAAAAATGACAGTGGCTATTCTGCACATTTCTGTTTACTTATACAGCTTGACATAATAAAGCCAGAATAAGACTTGTCATTTTAGAAAAATTAAATCTTTACTCTGAATTAAGTAGGTCATAAAAATAAATGTTTCCTTTGCATTCAGTTTTGTACTCAATTTCTGTACTCTGACAGTCTTCATGCTTAGCCAGAATGAAGAAGGATCAAGTGTGTTGTAGTTTGTTCCTGTAGCTTGAGTAATGACTAAAATCATATGTACTCCAACTTCTTTTCTAATACTGAAGTAAAACATGTCTTTTTATGATATTCTTTAGTCAAACTACTGCATTTTACAATACAGCTTCAAAAAGTGAACAGGAGCTTGTG
Organism: Pavo muticus; assembly: GCA_016647715.1. Taxonomy (NCBI): domain Eukaryota; kingdom Metazoa; phylum Chordata; class Aves; order Galliformes; family Phasianidae; genus Pavo; species Pavo muticus. Next base: position 86,115 of record JACDJE010000470.1, read on the forward strand.
GCTTACATTTCTGTCCAGTGTACGTACTGTAAGCATACCAAATGATTCGGAGGAGAAAAGGAGCAATTATGCTATGACAGCACTCCAGGAGATTACTAAATTGAAGTATACAGATCTTTACCATTTCACAGATCTTTGCATTTTCCATAGAACCATAGAAACGCCTAGGTTGAAAAGGACCTCAAAGATCATCTGGTACACACCTGCTATGTGCAACTACTAGACCAGGCTGCCCAGAGCCACATCCAGCCCAGCCTTGAATGCCTCCAGGGATGGGGCATCCACAACCTCCTTGGGCAACCTGTTCCAGTGCGTCACCACCCTCTGTGTGAAAAACTTCCTCCTAATATCTAACATAAATCTCCCCTATCTCAGTTTAAAACCATTCTCTCTTGTCCTATCACTATCCACCCTCATAAACAGTTGTTCCCCCTCCTGTTTATATGCTCCCTTCAAGTATTGGAAGGCCACAATGAGGTATCCCCAGAGCCTTCTCTTCTGCAAGCTAAACAACCCAGTTCCCTCAACCTTTCTCCATCGGAGAGGTGCTCCAGCCCTCTGATCATCTTAGTGGTCCTCTGGACCTGTTCCAAGAGCTCTGCATCTTTCTTGTGCTGGGGGCCCCAGGCCTGGGTGTGGTACTCCAATGGGGCCTCACAAGAGCCAAGTAGAAGGGGACAATCACCTCCTTCTCCCTTCTGGCCACCCCTTTTTAATGCAGCCCAGAACACAGTTGGCCTTTCGGGCTACAAGCACACACTGCTGGCTCATGTTCAGCTTCTCTTCCACCAGAACCCCCAAGTCCTTCTCCGCGTGGCTGCTCTCAAGGGGTTCCTCACACAGTCTATATAAATACCTGGGATTGCCCCTGCCCAAGTGCAACACTTTGCACTTGGCCTTGTTGAACATCACTAGGTTCACATGGGCCACTTCTCCAGCCTGTCCAGGTCCCTCTGGATGGACTTTCTAAATTAAAACAAGCTTGTGATATACTATCACATATAAATGTTAGACAAGGAACTCCATGAAAACACTACCATATAATTGTTGCAACTTCCCTCAGACACAAGAGAGCAAACCACCGCAAAACATGTTTCAGACTGCGGGTCAAGACTCATCACATGCCCCAGTTGCTGTCAAACAACATAAGATCAGTCAGAGCAGACTGATTAGTTCCCCTGAGCAATACACTTGTGCTTTTCCCTGCGATTGCATACTCTTTGTGTGTTTCTGCTCTGTCTTTTTTCTGTACATCACTGTTGTCCTTTCCTACCAGCTGGTGTCTCGACAACTGTCTTCCCCCTGGTAATCTAAGAATCCTTTTCTCATTGCTGTTCCCCTGACAAAGGGCAGGAATGCATCCATTGGAGGAGTTTAGGCCTAAACCCATTCTCCCAAAAGGACCAACTGAGAGCCCAACTCAGGTTTACTATGAGCTTCCCAAATAAGCAAGGTATACTTCTTCATTTTAGTTTTTTTCCTTGCTTCAGTGATAGAGCGCTCAGTAAAGGAACAATTTCCCTTCTGAAGCTGCCAAGCGCAGCCAGATATTTAAGGCTCTGCACAATGAATTGCACTTCTAACCTCTGTACATCAAGGACTGCGATGCTCAGAAAGGTACAAACACAACGACCTCTGAGGTGCTGTTGCTTTAGAGCTGAACATCTTTATTCTAATGCTATAAAGATCAAAGCATCCTATTAGGATCTAAACTGTTTCTTTTTCCCTAACTTCGAGACTTTAACATATAATTTCACTCTGCTACATTTAACTCTAACTAACCTGCACAGGACACAGCAAAATCTCAATGTAAAGAATTACAATGTTTGGATTTTTTTTTGCTTCTAGAATTCCTGCAACAATTATGCCTATTTCTAATGAAGATGCTTTGACTTGTTTCTTCTGACATTCAAAACCAAGATAAAACTATCAAAACACATAAGAAGAAAACTTACTTCTGTTTTTCTCATAAGGGGCCACATCTACCATCTACTTTGAAAAAAAAGTGTTCACTTGGTCTCTAAGGTAAGTTTGTAATACAAATGCACCAAATTAAAAACATTTGGAAATACTTTCAGTGAACGACTTCATTTTTTGAAAAAGAAGAGCACACCTTTTCAAGGAATTATAGCCAGATTACTATTAAGAACACCCTATTGCTAGTATCACAGGAGATAAGAAATAACTTTTTGAGATGTCGTTTTTCATTTGAGAGTTGGGCAGGCAAGAAGATTATCCTGTATTAATTCCTTAACTGTTGCTACATGGATTTTCTCACAATGCAGATTTCTAACTATACTAATGCTGCACATATAAATATCAAATCATCTGAGAAATTTCATAAATAAGTCAATGGACTTAGAAAGGCCGAAAAGAGTGACAGGATTGCAGAGCCAAGTATATCATCACCATAACATTTAATTTATTTCTTAAAGCTTTAAATTTATTTTAGTGCTGGCATTAAGCCACAGCCCATTCCAAAATAAAATGTGCACTCACAAAAATCATTGCATGATGGCATTGGTAAAATAGCCAGGAGAACAATCCTTCACCTTGGGCAGACAATCTCTATGTTCTGCATTCCACTTCAGGGACACAAGTAAGGGTTGATGTGCTTTCTTCAATGTGGGAGATTATTGTTTTATTTTTTGAACAGAAATTCTGATTCTAAAATTAGTACTCCTGACTTTCAATGCAAGGAGGGGAAATGGAAAAAAATATGAAAATAAAGTTCATACTGAACAATAAAACATTTCCAAGCTAGACTATTATTAGCTAGACCAGATTAATAAGAGTCTAGCAAATTCTCTATCATCTGTAAAATAGGATTAGATTAACCTCTGTAAATATGCATACATAAAACAAATGTATGCGCTCACCCATATATTTATTTAAACTTGGATTTAACAGCAGGAAGAGATAGGAAATGCTGGTTGGTATTTTAAGCTTTACATTATGAATGACACCAGTCTAGGTGAATATAATCATTCCTTTTGGCCTAACAATCTGTGAAGAAAATAAATATGAAAGGACAAAAAGTAAGAATTATTTAGCACTGTTTTGTAGCTACACATCATTGTGCTAAAAATATACTGAAACAAAATTTAAAATCCACGTGATAAAGGTACAATGATAAGTAAGAAATATTAAAAATACACTTCAACAAATATTTTCAATGGTTTTGTAACATTTTTATATTCTGCATCACAGGATTTTTTCTTTATGTTGCTCAGAAGTGAATACTGGAAGTGGTACCTTTTCTTGTCAGAAGAGAACATGATACTAAGGTTATTCCACTGCTCTGTGCTAATTCCATAAGCCAATTCCACAGTCTGTCTGGTATGTAGGTATTTATACTGGTAGACACTGTGTAAGTCTTCAGGGTAAGGTGATGTAATGCTAGTTTTTAGCTTTGGATTAGAATAGTAAATAAGAAGCAGAGTGCAATAATCTCAGAAGGGAACTGGGAGAGAGAGCTAGTGTATGAGAGAATGAGTGATTGTCCATTGCTACAAGTAAAAAGTAGGAAGATGAATTTGGGTGCCCATGTCTCAGATAGTGGCTATTACCTTTGGAATAATGCTTTCCTTCCCTTTAGTCAAAACAGAAAATTCACTCTGATCTGAAGAGATTTTCCTTGAAGAAATCACTGTCTAAAAGAAAGCAAAGCTGAACAGTTCCAAAAGGAAAAACTCTTCTAAAATAAACAACAGCCTACAGCTGGGTATTTTCTGCAGAGCACTGAATCATGACTGCATTAGGTTTGAGTCTGAGGCTTCCTTAATTCTTGAAGGGTAGGAATTCCTGTAGCCATGTATTACAGCTATACATTACATTTCTCAGTATTTCTGTAGATCTTCTAGAAGCAACAAGACTGGCGATCTGGTGCTGAAAAAAAAATGTGCTTTTAATGTTAGCATTTTGTGGAAAGAGAAAAATTCTTTGCCAAATTTCAGCGGTATATTTAGAAACATAAACATGAGAGAAGAAAAACATGGTAGTTTTCTTGGAAAGACTTTAAGCTTCTTCCAAACTTACTGTTTTTTGTGGGTATTTTTTTTTCTTCTTTGTGTGTGTGTGTTAAGCAGTAGTTATAATCCCGCTCAAACCTAATCTTATTTAATCACAGGCTCAGCTTTAAAATGCTCTTGCACTGCTGCTCCCTTGTGCACAATTCTCTATTGCAGATCTACAATCTGGCTTTTTAGTATCACCTTAATCCTATTCAAATGACAAGTGATTTACTGGGAAATATTTATGTACGCTAAATCACAAATATCCCTAAGGCATACACACAAGCACAGCAGTGATTTTTTCTCCTTATTAGATATACTGTCACCTATTACGGACCAAATCCAAGAACACAATCTATATGCAACATCACAAACCTCCTAGATCTGAGACAGATGTAAGTTAGACAGATGTTTAATGTTTGTGATTCTACTTCAAACTTTAACAGATCATTTCCACTTACCTAGACATTGTATCAGAGGTAAGAAATTACTTTCAAAGAAATCCAGACTATCAAAATTGCATTTGTAACTAAACTTCTAGCTGATCCATCATCCTTAATAAATCACATGAGAAAACAGTCACTTGATACGTAGTACTTCAAATTGAATATCTGAAAACAATAATGGAATATTCTTACCCAGTTACCCTTTTTTATATCCTTGCTTCTGCTGTGGCAAAAATCGTGCTACAAAAGCATGCAAAATTTCACTCTAATACAAGAATCTACACGGTTCTGCAGCAGAGAAATATCTAGTGTCAAATTTGGTTGCTTTTTCAGTAGAAAGGCATGCACTGAGAAATAGACCTTGGCCAGGACAAGAGGTGGGAAATATGACAGATGATAATTGTTTAGTACCAAAGTATATCATCCTGCTATAGCCCATATTCTCAGCTTAAATCCAGTCACATCTTCTTGCCCATGGATAATGGCCAAATGACAGCTCGGCTGGAGAAGATACCTGCAACCTGTTCTTCCATGTCTCCGGACAAACTCCCTGGGCATCCTGCCCTCAGATATAAAATAAGGTGTTGTCCAAAGGTCTTCATGCTCTCATGAGCTGGGAGAACCTCAGGCTAGGAAACAGGCCAGCTGCCAGCCCAGAAAAGAGATTCAACTGGTACAAATGTCACTGTGCTTAGTGCAAAGGTGCAGCTCTTGATTCATCCTACAGACATTAGGGTAGGCTTGGCTGCCTTAGCTCTGCCTCTTTCCAAATACTTTCTGACAGTACACTCAAATATCACAGCACTCACTGGCACACACTGCATAGTTGATGCAAGCAACTTGCAAAGATCATGTATGTTAAGCGAAGGGGTGCAGCATTTCTCTGTATCAGTGTTCAGCTGTGTCAGTTTGAAGACAGGGAAGTTTCTCTATACTGCCATCAGTCAACAAATGACTAGGTGAAGCAAGAAGGAACGTATTATCACCAAGATGCAGACATTTTCAGGGAGAAATATCTCTTAAAGAGGAATCCTGCTGACTTCTTCAACAGGACAAATGTCGTTAGAATAAGGCTAATATTCTTTGAGGCACCGCAAGTGATTCCTGGGGAAAATCATTAGCAGGACCAACTAGCAGAAACTACACAAAACTGAAAAACAAGTGTGTGTTTCTAGCTGAAGATCTCAATTGAGAAAGGGAAAGCAAGGAAGACATACAGCTGCCTACACTTTTAACTATTTTTTTGCATGGCCATATATGTGTATCACAAAACAGTCTTCCCTTGTACAGCTGTATGAGAGAAGTTGCATTTCATTTTTACTTTTTTAAATTTCAGAACAGAATGAGTACTTTTGAGTTGGAGGCCAATACACCTGCAGCAAAGAACCTTTCACTTTCACATGCAAAACAGTAACCAAACAATAAGGAACTAGTTTTCACAACATCTCGATAAAGACAACTAATGTTTATCTTGCCCAGTAAAATCACACCAGAGAGGGGAGAGATGAAGGCTCTTAATCAAGCCTAGCTTTCACTTAGGGTTCTGCAGTTCCCAACTGCACCTTACTCTGCAAAGAGGCCAGCTCATTATTAAAGCAGGAAGATTTGTCATCATAGCACCCGGGAGCCAGAACCTGAACTGCCATGTGAACTGCTATGTAAACACAATGACCTGTGATCACAAAGCCTCTACTGACACACCACGTGTCAAGATTGGTATCAGTTCTCTGTTAAGGTTTCGGGGAAGTGAGAACAAGCACCAAGCTTTAAGCAGTGCCAGAAGCTGGTGGGAAACAGGAAAACATTACAGCTGCTAGAAAACTACCCAGAGCTCTATAAAGATGGCACAAACCATTTGGTTTCCCCTCCCTCCTGTTACAAAGCAAGTAGGGCAGCTCCCCTTGGCTGTATAGGGAAGGCAGCCAGGCTCACATGCACTCTGCTCCTGGTATCATCACGGCCTAGGGAAAGTGAAAGCTGCCTCATTTGGAGTGAGGGAGAGTACTAAGTGACCTTTGCATTTTACTGTACTTCAGTAATGCTCTATGTGCTTCCAATCAATCGCAATTAAAAAATAATGCTTGCTGCCACTTACAGGCAGGTTAATAATGTTTGCATTGCTGCTCATAGGTCTTCCATTCGGGTCTTCATCCTACCAAGGAGCTCAGTTAGGGAAATGACTGGAATTAAACAGGTGTGTACAGACAGCCATGATTAGGCAGATAGAGTAGTCCTGGATAAAGAGAAGAACTGATAGCAGGATAGTCTATCACTATACCTATTGTCATGCTACTTGAGATAGAATATGCTTAAATAATATTCAAATCAGTCAAGCCAAACTCAGAGGGACGCGGGACGCCTAAAGCACCAGAGAAGATGAACCAGCTGTCTCCACAGCCTAAGGTGAGACTGCAAATAAGAATCAGAGTATGAGTATCTACTAACAGAGAAACTAAAATTGTTATACCATTTTTATAATACAGTCACAGGCAGAAGGCAAAGCTTATAATAGATGTTGCTTTATTTTCTAATTGCAGAGCATGTATCTCGCCATCTGAGTAGCCCTCGTCCTTTCTGCTGGTAGTAAGATAGACTGCAGATGAGTGATTAAACCAGATTTCTCTATCAACAAAGACGAGTTCTCTCTCACGCTTTGTATTTCTTCTAGATATTTGCTCCCCTAAACTCCCCACTTGATTTTTATTTTTTTTAATTGAGAAAAGAAAGCAATGAATCTATTGATACCTGTTCTTCCATGGTACCTGTTCTTCCATGCCTCAGGGCAAACTCCCTGGGCATCCTTCCCTCAGATATAAAATAAGGTGTTGTCCAAAGGTCTTTATGCTCTCAGAATGATCAGTACTACATAAAATCTTGAATAGAATTGAACGGACTCATTATCAAGTCAAGAGGATCTTAGCTTGGCTTGAGAAAGAGCGCTGGCATCACTGTACTTGCAGCACACTATTTAGATTTATTACAGGTATTATTTATTACAGATGATCTGTATGCTTTATATAGTACTTAAAAAATGCACACAATCTGTGTTAGCTCAGCAGCTAACTTATTAACTGGGACAAAACCAGCTGTAACTTAAGTACATATACAGTTGATAAGGCATCAAGTGAACACCCTGTCCCTTAAAACACAAGAGAATTTCAACATAGATCATGAAGTGGTGAGAACTGAAAGCAGCAAATCTCCCCTAAGAAAGTAGGCAAAGGCTAGATAATAACTAAAAGATTTTGGAGCAGTATCTACATACTTTGGACAGACTCTATGTATAATAGATTCAGTAGACTGTACTAAGACAAGGAGAAATACACCTGGAGAAGTATTTGGCCTGCAGGGTTTTGATCTGATAGACCAAGTTATATCTCTATATAGATATATATGTACAGAGAGATTTTATATATATATTTGTGTACGTATTATATACATACATTTGTGTATATATATATACACAATTTTGTTCTGGCTTCTTGCTTTTATGTCAAAGACTGGAGATAAATGGTGACCTCTGCAGTGATATGAAGGAGGAGAGAAAGAAAAAGAGGTATCAAATAGAAGTATAAAACAGTTTTTGCCACAGCTCTTGCTCCTGCCTCTGACCCTTCAGTCTAAACCTCAGCAAGCTGAGACAGAATATTACAAAGAGACCTTTCAAGTGCAGTATTACTGGCATGTAGGCAGAATTCAGATCGCCATGTAAATTCCTCAGTCCTTCAATATTTCTGTCTGCAAGCCTTCACTCCCTTATAACCGTAGAAGTGCTACGGTAAAGATCTCATGAAGGATTGTCTCTTGCCGACACTTAGACAATAACACAAAATTGCTATTCAGAAAGATAGAATGGGGGCACCCTCCCCTCTCTGGTGGTGCATGGGTTGAATAGAGCAGACTGCCACTCCTGAGCTGATGAGACAGAGAAGCTACAGTTTCCCATCATATTATTTTGCTAGTTGTGGCTACTAGTACAATAAGTCATCATAGTTTTTTATTGTTATGATTGTTAATGCACACACAATGCTATTGAGTTCTCTCAGGTTTTTGTACATTTGCATCCATTAGGAATATACCTGTTGTTGGACTGCTTGATGTACCAGAGAGACAAAAGTCTAGAGAGCAGAAAGGAAAATAAGCTGCCTGCTGTTACCTTTCTGTTTCTTCATTTTCTGAGTATTGTCAACATCTTGGAATCCCTTGTTCAACAGGGGAAATCTTAAGTGTACTTTTTAAACCTGAATCAAAAAAGTAGGACATTAAAGCATTTCAAAGTCACTTTTTCCTACTATAAATTAGCACACAGGAGGTAGCCTTAAATTTCAAGATAGGGTGTCTCGTTGCAGTTGCTTTTCCCAGGAGAAGAAATTAATTTTGTATGTTTTGCTCAGAAAGTTTTCATGATAACATTCATCTCCTTATAAATGGAAATTGAGAATAAAGCAAATAGAATCACTTCATTTTTGTTAAGTTTATTTTGTATTATGTGGGTTGCTCTGAAAGTAATGCCTCCTATTTATTTCCATGGAAACTACAACACCTACAAAGAGCAAAACAACACTATTTTATAGAGCAAATTCTCTGCACCAGCAAGGGTGACCACTGTTTCACAGCTGCTATGACAGTGTCATTGCTGAAACACACCATCTACTTCCTTGCTGTACTCATATCTACTGTTTGTTCTCCAGAAATGTTCAGCAAGCACCAGTTAATGTGAGAGTAATTTCTTTTTTTGCATGGAGGAATTTAATTACACATCTTTGTTTCATACACACTTCCATGTCGGATGCCACTCTGTTAGACTGTTCCTCTGCTGCCATTTGTCACACGGAAACAAAATGTGAAAGAACATTGGTGGGAAGGTTCAATCTCTACTGGCATAGCACCAACATCTGCCTCTGATGTCATGGGCCAACGTCATAAAATAAGAGGCATTAATTTCAGAGCAGCCTCTGTAAAGTAGAAGACATTAATATTAGGGCTGCTCTGAAAGTAAGTCAAAAGGATTTATTCTGTGTTGTTGTTGTTGTTTTTAAATAACTTTAATCTGGCTGTTTACAAAACACCATTCATTTTGAGGACTACCCTGATGATTTCCAGAAATATCAAGTTTCCAGAAACATGAAAGAACACCACAGCTGTCAAATTCTTCCTTCACCATGAGTTATACAGACTTTGGCCTGACTAATTACAGAAATATTTTCATAGGAAATTTATTAACCTTTAGGCTGTCCACAAGGTAGAGATGAAGGTCTTGGGTTCCCATCACTCTGAATTCCTGTGCTGCCACAGATCAGTGGTCTGCCCCTTCAAATGGCTGAGATTGATTCTCATTTCCTTCCCCGCCCTCAGCCAATGAAAATAAGAAAGTAACATTATTTTCCTTTTACTTCACAAGACAACTTGGGCACTCAAACATCAGCTCAATCCTGAGGTAGACAGGATAGGTTTGTTCTCCCGAAAAGGTCAAAACTGAATTAACTGTTCAAGACAATCAAATAAGGATGTTAAAAATGATTATTCCAGCTGAGTGGAGGTGAATACAGGAATCTAAGTTTAACATGGTAAGTTTACTTAGCCTGCTCTTAGAACGTGGTCTATTAGTGAAGGTTACTTCTTTATCATGGTACTTCTTTATCATCGTAGTATCTGTAACAGGTTATACCTTCCAAAATGACACTAAGAGCAAGTAAGTAGAAGAAATAGAAGATAAGAGATGGCAGCAAACATCGGAAGGAACAAGATGGGGTGGAAGAGGCATTTGGTAATGAAGTCTTTTAGCTACCTCGTAAGAGTTACTAAAAAATTACTGAAAATAAAATATTCTCTACATCCAGGAAACAGAGACCGAGAAAACTCAGCTGTAAATACCAGAACTACTCACTGTACAGTAAAGAACAGTTTTCACAAAGTCCAACAGTCTGTTCTTTTGAGAAGGCTGTTATTTTATACACTTTTGCATGCTTGAGTAAACACTCCTTTCAGAAGTGCATAATGAAGTAATGCTTACTTTTTAATTGGACAGATATATTGTTTACAACAGACTTTATATGTTTACCTGCCTGTGTATTCATCTCTTTTCCCATGGAACACCAAAGGGAAAGATCTCTGTGACAACTTGGATTTTTTTGAGTATTTCATGTACTAGAATCTGAGCTGTTCACATTGTTTCTTTTTCAAACAGCAACAAAAAGGAGCTGTCTGTTTTGTTGGTAGCCATCTATATTCTGGATAATCATCAGAGAGGAAAAAAAAAACAAATTATGAAAAAATAGGTAATACTTCTAGATGAAAAAAGAGCCAGAAAAGACCACTTAAAAACTCTGATGCCAACACCAGAAAAAGTCTGTTGAAAAGAGCTTTCAAGTTAAAAATTAGCTGATCCCACATCTGAACCTCAAGTTTCTCAAGAGTTTATGATGTTCAACATCTTTGAATATGACATATCCTAGAAATTATGTTCTTATTGGTGTTACTGTAATTTTTCCACTGCTGAACAATTCGAAGATTTTTGGTGTACTTGCAGTCATCACAAAATTAAAGGATCTAATATTTTATTCCAAATCACCATTAGGGGTGGGAAGCTACAATTACTTTTATTTCTCTGTTTATAAATTAGCAATATTCATGTATTGTGAGGACGATCCTTGCTAAACATTACATTTGTGTTCATAGTTGTTTTCTACTTTAAAGCCATTCCAGGAACGTATTTGTGCAATATAGCGATTAAAAGAACCCAACAAACTGTTAAGTGATTCTAGTATTATAGAATAAAATTAATATCAATAACATATGAGATACTTCTATCAAGTTCATAGCAAAACGAACCAAACAACAACAAAAAAATCCAAGCCACAGATAGAAGAGAGAGTAAAGTAAAAGTGAATAATCTGGCTAAGGATGTAGCTGTGTACAACAATACACTAAAGCACTAAGTTAATTTTATTTACTTTTTTAATAGGAAAACTGAGATGTTTATTTGCTAGTCTTTGTGTCAAGTGTGCAGCACCATTAAGGGGATGAAGTCCAACAAGACCAAGTGCCAAGTCCTGCACTTTGGCCACAAGAACCCCAGGCAATACTACAGGCTTGGGGCAAAGTGTCTGGAAGATTATGTGGAAGAAATGAACCTGGGGGTGTTGGTTGACAATCGGCTGAACATGAGCCAGTAGCATGCCCAGGCAGCCAAGAAGGCCAACAGCATCCTGGCTTGTATCAGAAATAGCATTCACAGCAGGAGCAGGGAAGTGATTATCCCTCTGTACTCAGCACTGGAGAGGCTGCACCCTGAGTACTGTGTTCAGTCTTGGGTCCCTCACTACAAGAAAGACATTGAGTCCCTGAATCGTGTCCAGAGAAGGGCAATGAAGCTGTGAGGGGTCTGGAGCACATTCTTGTGAGGAGTGGCTGAGGGAACTGGGATTGTTCAGTCTGGAGAAGAGGAGGCTCAGGCAAGACCTTATCACTCTCTGCAACTACCTGAAAGGAGGTTGTGGTGAGGTGGAGGTTGGCCTCTTCTCCCGCGTAACTAGCATTAGGACTAGAGAGAATAGCCTCACATTGTGCCGGGGGAGATTCAGGTTGGACATTAAGAAAAATTTCTTCACTGAAAGAGTGGCCAGGTGCTGGAACAGGCTGCCCGGGGAGGTGGTTGAGTCACCATCCCCAGTGGTGTTGAAGAAATGTTTAGATGTTGTACTAAGGGACATGGTTTAGTGGAGAAATACTGGTGGTAGGTGGACAGTTGGACTGCATGATCTTGGAGGTCTATTCCAACCTTGGTGGTTCTATGATTCTATTTCTAGTGTAACATCAACACTTCAAGGTGAAGCACACTCAGTAAAAATGCATATAATTTCTTCTGTTAAGAATTGTGGATTGTTTTCTATGCCTAATTAAAAAGAAGGCAAACTCACCAGAGTACAGAAGATGCATTGGCATTGTGCTATTGTTGTCATCTGCTCCACAGGATATTCACCAAGGCAGAGCTTGCAGGACACTAACGGGTCAAGTACCAAGTCCCAGGTAGGCCTATATCTTGCTGTAGTCATTGCAGAGCAGTCTGAAAAACAGAGCAAAAGTCAAGATATTCCATCACTTCCTTATATTGATACTCTGCACTCTTTTGCTATTGCAAACCCCATTGTCAGCTTCTGCCTGCTACATATTTGGAAACAATATAAATAGCAGTGGGGCAGCATTGGGCAGTGTCAGCACTTGGAGTAAATATACATCCCCTGACTGACAAGGCATGCAAGCAAAAGGAAAAAGCCATGGGATGCACTGACAAAATGTCATGTGAGCAAGCAGGACACATCCTTAGGACATGGACTTGTGTCTGACATTAAACACAATCTCATTCCTAATTCTTGTCATTTTAAGCAGGAGTTATTAGCTTACTTTGACCTACATCGATTATCCATTACTTAAAATACATTCCTTAACTTTTCCCTGCTCCAGCTACCCAAGCAATATTTTCAGCATCTCTTCCAAGAGCCAAACATCCATTATGTACCTTTTCCAACCTGATGGTATTACAGCTCACAGCACCAGATATTTTTGTTCCTAAGAGCATGACAGATTGATCAGTTTGCTAAGCTAATTTTAGAAAAAACTATGGATATTCTGAGCATCCTCAGCATTTACAAGCCTGCTTTTTTCTCTCAGCCCCTGCTCTATGCTGAAAGCACAGCTTTGCTGCAGCAGCAAACAACTGGGACAAATAAGAAGACAAAAAATGTTCTATAAAAAGACTGTATAATACTTATATATCATCCTCAAGACAGCAAAAGAATAGGACTATGCAGAGCATCTTTATCCTAGGTTTCAGGGCCCAGATGGAGAGTTGTCAAATGACTAAGGAGAAAGAAAACAATCTCACACATACCAAACGCATTATCACAAAAAGGAAAGATAATTTACAAGTTACACATATGGGGAAGAAAAAGCAAACAAAAGCCACACTCCTTCAAATCAGCTAGGGTAACTTATGTAACATATCCAATCTTAACATCATATTTACTACTATTATTTTGTCATGGTGATACTGACCTTCCAGAAGTGGGAAATTCACATCTCAGGACTGCTGAGAAGTCTACTTTATCTCACCACCCCATTTCCCCAAATTAGCTGTTTCCTTACTTTTCCCCACATAGGAATATACAATACCCCAACTATGCTCACAGCTTTTATTCTTTTTCCCCTTTTGGCACTTGCATGAACTTCAGTATCTAAAATCTAACATCTACAAAATTCCTAAGACGAACAGAACCACGATAAATATGACCTTTGTGTCTTTTGCTGAGATTTAGGCAGATGTTCAAGCAAAAGATGGTATTTTGCCCCCAGACAAATCACATGGAGAGTTCAAAGCAGTGTTTGTTAAGTCTGAGCTTTTGATACTCAGTTCATTGTGGATACAACTCCACCTAATCTCTAAAATCTTTGAAACAAAGTGAAGATTTTACATTAGTTTTCCATTCAGTCTAACCCATTGGAAGAAGCCCTTTAAAAGGTACATCAAGGACAACAAAAAAAAAAAAAGCAGATCCTTGTCATATTTCATTCTAATACAGCCATCAGTGAGGAAAGATTAAACAGTCCCAATTCCAGGGATGCTCAGGATCACTTGCTCTGAAAACCCCTATACAAACCCCACAGTTTCAAAGGAAACAGGTAAAATAGCCCTGCAGAACAACACATGAATAATGGCTCCAAGACACAAAATAAGAATAGCTGGGCTGTCTTTTCTGAGACTTTTCAGAGACTTTAACACTGTCATACAAATCAGAGCCTAAGATTTTGGAGGTTATTAGACTACTGTCAGTTCTCACTACTTTTTCCATTTAACACAACATAGCAGCAAAAATTTTCTTCCCAACTCTGGTGTATCTGTCATTTACAGCTAGAATTATGAAATATTTGAGAAGCAATGATCAAACACTATCCAATCTGCTTTCTATTAGCTTCAGTGTCCTTTGCCCAGTTTATTGCACATCTGCTGCTTATGGCAACAAGGAGATGAAAAGTGAAGAAAGAAATAAGTTCTGGGTGTCCTTGCATATGTCAGGCAGACAAAAGTTCTAGCAAGCTTTCTTTAGAGCAAAGATGTAAAATTTGACCCAATTCAGACTAAAAGATCACCAAATATACCAATATGATGAAATCCAGACTAAAAATAGTTTTAAGTATATTCAGTGCCTGTCAAATAAGTATAGGGGAAAATATTAACCTTTCAGCTCCCAGTCTTACCCATGTTCCTTAGGACTTTTAACAGAGGTTTACTGGTATCACTGTGATAATTCTTTTTTTTTTTTTTTTTTTGCAAAACAACTGCAATAACTCAGTGTGAAATAGTTCTCTTCTTTTGTGTTCTCTGGCAAAGAGTGAAGCAAAGCAAAACTTCCTCCAAGCTAGCATCCTGCAGGCCAACAGAAATTGGTTGCCTGATAAGAGTTGACATCTAATCCATGACTTGAACTCAACCACAACGATAACAGAAAGCAAAATCTGACCATAGTGTCAAATAGCAGTAGACCACAGTCTGCTTCTTGCTCACCCTTCTCGCAAAGCAGCTGCTGCTGAGACAGGAATACATGCAGCAGAGGCCAATTACCTCCCTTTGATCATAGGGGCATGTTTTTTTTTTTTTTTTTTTAAAAAGTGCTTATTTGATTTCCAGCCACTTACAAGAACAACTGCTCCATGCCATCATTAAAAAAAAAAAACAAAAAAAAACAAAACACCCAAAAAAAACAGCTTCAGGCTACCAAATTAGTTTCATTAGTTTTTTGTATGTCACTTTTATAATAGCGTGCAAAAGGCAAAAGATAATTTTCACCTTTGACTTAAGCCTACTGCAGCCCAACATGCATGTACGTTCATTACAACCTCAGTTATTTGCTAAATCCATGTTGAAGTAGTCTTTTAATTATGATGTCTTACAATCATTTGCAACAGGAAAAAAAAACAACAACTATTGTCACTGATGGCACTAAAGCAAGGAACATGGAGTCTGCCACTTGACATTGGAAACCATACGTGGAAAGCTACCACATTCAAGAGTACTTCTGTGGGTCATCCCTGTAAAGAAACATGAGAAATGAAGCTTTCCAAATCAAGAGACTGAGTCTTGCTTCACGATCATCTGGCACACTGTGGTAACTAAATAACAAGTTTTTGTGTTTACACCATAATGCTCCCAACAATCCTACAAATTCACAGAAGAGAAGACAAATAACTTTCAGTCAAAATCTGATAATGTTCCATAGCCAGGACTTTTATCGCTTCAGACTGTATTCTCATGTGCTTTTTAGTGATGTGCAGTACTTCAGGAGGAATGTAAAGCAACAGCAAGAAGAAAGAGAAAGCATCTAAAAGAAAATGTAGAGGACCAAACCTGTGATAAATAAATACTGGAGTATTTCTGCTTTGAAGAACATCAGCTACAGCTCCAGACAGTAGAAAATTTTGAGTATCTGCTAGTAGGCCCTTGGAAATATAAATAGCAAAGGTATAGCTACAGTTCAATCCAACCCCTAAAGAAATTTTACCCCAATTAATGCTTAGGTCACTACAAATCGAGACTGGATTACCAAACTCAATACATGCACTTTACAGATCCTGGTAACAAATGAACCAAGTCAGATTTATTAGACCTAGAAAAACAGAATAGAAGATAGCCTTCAGTTTAGACTCCAAACTCCAGCACGATCATAGTAGCTCTCATCTACATATTTCTGCAGAATACATCCAAATACAGTAAAACTGAATCTGTAAAAATATGGTAATGCAGCACATTTTCTAGGACAGAATCCTAAAAAGCTGGAAATAGAAGCCACAAGAGATAGCTGATGTAATTTTTTTGTTTAGAACTTACTTTTCATAAAGAATCAGCAACCTGATTAATGACTATTTAATTCTGCAGCCACGTGCATGTCCACAGAAAAGAGGAACCACTGCAGAAAGACATGGAAATGACAGAAATCTTGCTGCTGTAACAACACTGTTAATACATTTCAAATGTGATTGTCATGCATTCTGTGAGATAAGCATGGAGGGGAAACGAGCGGTTTGTTATTTCTGCACAACAACTAATGACTTAAGTGAAGATAAATGGGATTCCTGACCTTAGATTTTAGCCTGCCTACACAGACTACTTTGTTAAGTAACAACAAATGGAAGATTTCATCTCTGATAAGCCAAGATCTGAACAATTCCTTCTTTCCAAGCTTCCGAACAGTAAAATAGAAATAACGTAAAAACTACTGTGAAAGCAAAGATCATGCAACTTTTTCTTTAATGCAAGTCATTTGAGAACTTATAAAGCTATAGGAATTTTTATTGCACTTTTAAGCTGCAATTACATCAAGTTAATGCTTCATGAGTACACAACCAGCTAGGTGAGAAAAAAGTGAAGAGAAAATACAGTTGAATAAGTGGTCATATGCTGTGTGCTTTAATTAGTGAGTCTTTTGCACCAAGTAAGACTCAAAATAGAGCTTCCAACAGAATCTTAATTTTTTTTTTCAGCTCTAGATTGGGGATAGGTTTAATTTCCAAACTAAAAAAGTTAGTCATGTACTCTTAAAGTTACATGCCTTAAAGTTTCATCTTACCATCTAACTGTGTTTACTGGGAGGATGAAAGCCAACTCTTTTAGAAGTCAAAGGAAAGGATTTAAAGATTTAAAATTGGTTCTCATTTCTGTTGTCCTTCTTTGTCAAAATACTTTCAGTTAACCAGGCTATATTTTCTCCTAGAAGGAATCAAACACACCTGCTAAAGTACAGTTTCTCCAAATATTTCACTTCTTTGGAGAAAAAAAAATGCATGTTTCTGAAGTGAAGTCATATGCAGAAAGGCTATTGCATGGCACACTTGAACTAGAGCTGGTTGCTATACCTGTTAGGTGAATATTTTGGCTGTGAGAACTAAACTACTCTGAGAGTCCCTAAGCAGCCAGAGTTGCAGCTCACTGTACATGAGCATCTTCATATTCTCTCCAAGAGAACAGCGACTTTTTGACATGATTGAGGTTGGTGGCTGAGGGTATTCTGTACGGCCTCAAAACTTGCATTGTTTTTCCTCTGTCAGAGTTTGAACTGGATGTCGTTTTCTCTGTTCCTAGTCTCTTTGATGGATCATCAGTAGGATTATACAGCTTGAGAAACATGGAGAAAGCATACATGACAGAATCGACTAATTAGTAAATGTTTTTGTTAATGCTATCAGTTTTGGTTATGTAAATGCACCATGGCTTTCTGATAAGGCCATTTAAAAGCCACTACACGAAACAAACTAATGAATAAATTTGCCCACTAGGTGGATTTTTTTTTATTGTAAGAGCTGTCAAATGGACTTAATGGCTCTCGCTTATCAATCCCAGTTAGTTACAGGTATCTACAACTGCATTGACTAACTGCTTCTGCGCCTTCATCTTCATGAACTACTTGGGAGGTACAGAAGAGTCATTCTCTCAGCTAGCTGTCAGGCAAACTAACACAAAAAAGACTTACACAGATGTTTGGAAATGACTGCCTTTCAGAGGTTTGTAGCCTACCTTCCCTAAGCTCTTAAATCCTGTCCAATATTTACTTAATTCTTAATGTTTACTCTTGAATCTGATCCACAGTCAACTAAGCAAGTCCAGTGGATATCAGTTGTCCTTCAAATGATATACTATGACATAACTTTTCATCACATAAGGGCACAGGAAATCTTGTCAATGCACAATGTACTGTGAAATCTTGCCCTGACCTCTACTCTTCTATTGCATTGGTTGACCCTCAACATCAAGCTTACTATCTCTGTTCTCATCTTCAAGTTATGCTATGGCCTGGGCCCGGAGTAGATAGAAGACCACGTAAAAGTTTGGAGCTCTGTCAGCAGCTTCAATCTTCCGGCTAGTAAAGCATATGAGAAATGGGCTCCCTCCTGAGTGGAGATGGAATTGAACTTTTCAATGATCCAGGTCCACCCCATGAATAGCCAGTGTTTGTTTGCTTTATCTTCTTGGCAAACTTAGACACATAGGTACGTACGTAACTATATTTTATGTATACGCATCCTATAATGTATACATGAAATATAAAATAAAAGTTTCAGACATGGCAATGACCAAGAAAAACTGAACAGTACCACTGAACAATAGCATCAAGTGCAAAAATGTACTGGACTGCTTCAAAGACACATGATTGAGTTAGGGGAAGTTCAAAAAAGTCTGCTAAACAGGCTGGCTGATAGGATTTCTTCCCTCACACACACTTTTCTTACTAATTAGATATCATGTTAGAGGGCATAAAATGAAAATTTTAACAGCTTGGCTTGATTACAACACAGACCATGAAAAGTTTTAAAGTATTAGAAAGGTAATGGACAATTTGTAGATCTATTCATGCATATCAAGTATCAAATGAATGGATAGATGTAGAGACATTACAAAAATAAAGAAAACAATTTTTAAAAAGCTTTAACTGCTAAAGAAGACATGCCAGAAAACTCCTCTTTTGTCTATAAGATAACCTGCAAGCTGAGATGCAGAAGTACCTCAGAGTGCAAGATCCTATCATCTGCACTGAAAAATGCAGCCTCTGTGCAACATGATGGAGCCAAAGAATTTCCTGACCTTGCATCTTCCTGTGTTTGTCACTAGCTCCGTGCCACTGTGGCTTCTGGAAACACTGCTAAGCAGCAGCAACCCAAAATAAACTGGGAGTGGCTGTTATTCAAGCCCTGAAGGCCTGAATAAAACAATTAAAAGGAAGAATAAAAATCATTTGATTTTGTATGAAAGAAACTGTGGTGAGAGAAAAGAAAGAGCAGGAAGATTCAAAGGTATGGGGAAAGATACATTGCTTCACCCTGAGCAGGAAAATCTGTCTCTCCTACTAGAGGAAAAGCCTGGATACTGTAAGCACAGGTACATCACCTGGACCTGAAGTGGACAGAAATGCAGCACAAACATTCTGTTCTGGAGAAGATGGGCCTGCCCATCTCATCTGTTTGCTTTAAGAGTCATGAACCCATTCAGCCCTCATTAAGAAAGCCCATGAATTCCCAGCTGTCTCCTAATGCCTCTCTACTGCATTGAGCCAGTGCCTTTGAATAATAGAGTCAAGAACAAGTTAAAAATCTATAATTGTTACAACAACAACTAAGTTCATGTCAAAGTGTGGAAGACCAGAGGTTAAATCATTAACAGTTGAAATGCTTAAGCTCTTTGAGTATTTGAGAGACAGGAAAATCAGCTGCACACAGAATCTAGGAAATAAAGGTTTTCTCCATATGAAGAACGATAACTCACATTGTTGTTTGTCCCAAATTTAAACAAACCAGAACTAAGATTGCACAGTTGAGACAGTAGTCTGTCTGAGATCAAACAGACTGAAACAATTCATCAGCATCCTGACCAAAAGAACAATAGTTCAGGGAAAAAAAAAAAACAAACCAACAACAACAGAGAAAAAAAACAGCTTGCTTCTCCACTGAAAATTGGCTAAAACAAAAGCAGCATAATTGTTCTTAAAAGGAATTGTGATGTGAATAAGCATTTCAGCAGATGCTGGCAACAGCCAGGAGACATTCAGAGTGAAAGAGCTACATCCTGTTGACTTGGCTTTGTTTATCAGAAGATGAAATCAGAAAAAATTAGACTAGTTTCCTGAGTGAAGGTCTTCAGATTTTGCTTCTACTAAAAGAAAGCAGTTGGTTACTTAGTATTTAGATTTCCAGAGTATTGCGCATCTTGTAGCTGCCACCTTTGTTAAAATTCAAGCTCAAAACCATAAATAAACCAAGGGCTATGCAGCTAGCACTCATCAGCCAAGGAAGGCAGCAAAGTACGCAGTTAAGACCTGTTCAGTATTAACATAGGAAAGTGAAAATATTTGATGCTTTCTGGCTATCTAAGCTCCCATTACAGTTACGGGCTTAATGTGCCTACTTCTGGCCGTGCTGGCTGAGTTTGGCAGTGCTGCTGGCTACACTGACTACAGCTCCACTACTAGCTGTTGGTAGCCCATAGACGCCTGCATTTCAAATACCTTAAATCTTATATCAGTTATCACTAACTGGCAGTGAGAAGTCACTCATGCCTGAATTATTTCCTATCTTGTGAAGTTATAACAAGTTTCAGACAATTCCACTGCTCTCTAGGGTAACATATCAATTTATTATTTTCCAGAAACTCATAAACCACCCAGTCAAAAACAACTGCTTCTCTTTGTCTTCCCTCCCACCCCTAATATTTTCCCATTTTGACTTTTCCTCTTCCCTCAGCTCTTTTCCTCTCCACCCCTTTTCTCACTTCCTCCTATTCTTTCCCTCTCTCTGCTTACAAGGAACTGATGAATTAGTGCTCCCTTTGAGCTGTCTCCATAAATCAGCAAGGAGCAGTTTGAAACTTTAACATACCACAAGGATTTTCTTCTCCACAGTTGATTCCCTTAGAAAAGTAACAGCTATGTTTACACAAAGCCCAAATAATACCAAGCTTGAGCTCTGTGGCTTTTTCCTCTGTTGGCGGGGGATGGAAGGGAAAGGAAAAATCTTGGAAGCTTAAAACTAAAAACCACATTTAAAGCTGTGTGAAATTACTGAGAATATGTGAATATGAGCAAGGGGAGTGGAGCGCTAGTTCTGACTGAGACACTCAGAGACTGGCTGAGCAATTCCCTTGTTTCCACCAAAAGGAAATAAAAATTTGTCTTTTTTCTTGCAACTATGAAAAAAAAAAAAAAATGCATGCTTGGTGCACTGCCCAGCACTGCACTTCCATAGTGCTTTACATGTCTCAGATGAAGGAACAAATTACTTGGGAATGAAAATACCCACTGCAAAAGCTCTTACTGTCTGTCACTTCTATTTTAACAGTGAAACTTGGGTTTTATCAACAGCTCATACCCCAGCTGTAAGATATACAGATTGATAGCCCCATATATGCTGCAACTGTCCCACAAAGCAGGTAAGCCTGTAGCTGAAAATTGCCTTCAGAGCGGGATGACATTGGGTTAGCTTACTACAACTATCTTCTTCTGACTTGATAACCAAGTTCCAAGTATGAGACAGCATTTTTACAGCTCCCAGAGCTGACAGCAAGTTCCCAGTCTTGTCATTCAGTTCTGACACTCAGAGACTAGCATGAAGTTTTCCTGTGTTCTGAAGAATTCAGAAGACCCAATAGAGTACATAAAATCAATGGGACTATTAGGAAAATTCAGTCTAAGACACTCACTCAGTTGTTGGTACTGGAGGACGTAGGACTTCTAAAACAGATTGTCTACATAATTTGCCTTTCACTGACAAAACAGGAAATTTTAGAGGTCTTTAAATGAAGATTATGTTTGTTTAATATCAGGCACCTCAGCCAATAATAAACAACAGGGAAAAAACACCAAATTTTCTGGAGGAATTCCACCTCCTGACACCTAACACTATGAGCTATGCAATTGAACTGAATTATAGATCAGTAAGAAGGGGTTTTTTTTCCTCTTTATTTTTCCCCTCAAATTCTGAGAAAATGCTGAGAAATTCTCAGCACATCCTGTAAACAGGATCTATCCTGATCAACAGTACTACCTACTCACCATTTCTCTTCATGGCACCAGACTGAAAAATGGATAACAGCCAAACACAATGGAGAACCCCTGTATCTCTCATCAAACAATTCATCCTTAAATAGCATCTGATGCCTCATGTGATAAGAATAATCCATCTTGTAAAAATATTTCTTCTTACACCTACCCACTGAGTGTGGTGGTTTCACCCCGGTGGGCAGCTAAACTTCAAGCCACTCTCTCACATCCCCTGATCCCCTAAAGGAATAGCAGGAGGAAATATGATGCAAAAGGGCTCAAAGGTTGAGATAAGGACAGGGAGATCAGTCGCCAGTTACCATTATGGGCAAAAAAGACTCATCATAGGAAGATTAATGTAATTTATTACTTATTACTTACAGATTAAAGCAGACAAAACTAAAAGTAAACTAAAAAATCTTGAGATCATTAAAGATTTTCTCTTTTCTCTAGGAGAAACATAGTCTGCCTTTAAGCATAATACTACAAAATTTAATAGTGTTATTGTCTATGGTAGAATCTCAGCCATTCCAGACTGGCAAACAAATTGTTGTGTGAATAAATTGTTTGTTCCCAAGCTTAATTTTGCATATTACAGAATTACATCTTTCAACTACATTTCTCCAAATCAGATCCCAACATGACATTCAACCAGAACATGGCTGGACACAGATCTCTCACCCACATTGGACAGCACAGCTAGGGAACCTATAACATAATAAAGATCTGTCTATAACACTGATTCAGGGCAGATCTTTAAATTGGACTAGGCTCCTACCTTCTAAATGATGGTCAATTTAACATAGCAGAGGTTGTGAAAGACATTCAAGGAATGCAATCAAGATAAAGCTCTTACAATTGCTTGAACCACTATGATTACATACACACAAGGATGGTCTAGTGATTAGAACATTACCTGAGTTTACTTGAGGGCGAGAAACTATTGATAACCTCTTCTGCCATAAGCTTACAGCATAACTCAGCAGTTCAGTTTACTCGTGCCTCTGGCAGACATGGGAGCTAGTGGTACCTACCACGTTGTGTAGGCCAGTGGGTTGGAAGAGAAACTATGCATAACCCAACTGCAACAGCACAGGCAGAATGACAGAAACCTGTTGACTGAAGAAGTAGCAGCATATTGGGACAATCGAAAAGATAAGGGGCAAAAAATGAAAGAGCGTGGGTTCACCACAGCAGAAATGCTGTACTCAAAGCTTCTCATGCTAAAGTGTTCTAGATAAGAAGCACAGAGAAGTTACAAATCTTTGATTTAGAGAATGCTTGCAGAGGAACACTATTAGACTTTTCTCCACGCTGCTCTTTTCTTACTCAGTGGTTAATCATAGTAAGTTAAGATGTCATCGGAGCTTGAAGTATAGTTTTTGTTTCCTCATTTATAATAAAACTTTAACAATAAAAGCTACAGGGTGCTCTACATTTGTAAATGGCTCTCACTGCCAACTAGTTAATTTAGTAAAGACGTTAAGAAAGTGATAGGACTTCGCTTTCTTAACCTTTAATATTGTGCAGGAGACCTGAATATATTAGACCTTTCCCCAAATTAACACTGTGGAATGTACTTCCAACCTAAATCACTCTGTCATGCTCAGTTCAGACGTGTTAAATGTTATCACATGCTGTATATTCATAAGAGCAGCACTGGACTGTGGCTCTGAGCTTGGCAAGTGCATTCTGCTTCATCTTTAATTCCTCTGGGTTCCCCAGTTCTGGAAGGACAGTGAACTGAAAAGAGTCCAGCAGAGGGCCACAAAGATGACTGGACCTCAGAGTATCTCCTGTATGAGGAAAGGCTGAGAGACCTGGGTCTGAAAAGACTTAGGGGGGAATCTTATCAATGCTTATAAATATCTAATGGGCAGGAGTCAAGTGGATGAGGCCAGGCTATTTTTGGTGGTGTCCATTGACAGGACAAGGGGCAATGGGCACAAACTGGAACTCAGGAAGTTCCATCTGAACGTGAGAAAGAACTACTTTACTTTGAGTGTGACAGAGCACTGGCACAGGCTGCCCAGAGAGGTTGTAGACTCTCCTTCTCACCTGGATGCTTTCCTGTGTGACCCACCTGCTGTAGGGAACCTGCTTTAGCAGGGGTTTGGACTCTATCTCTAGAGACGCCTTCCTACCCCTACAATTCTCTGACTGTGCAGGAAGAGTACCAAAATGCTACCCTCACTAACACTTTCTTATAGGCTGCAGTGCTTTTTTGCTTATTTGTAGAGTGCATGCAGGGCACAAGGATAGAAAATGTATTTATTCTTAGCAGAGAGATCTGGCATGCAGCATAAAGCAGGGGAAATTTGATAAGATTTATTCTGGCAAGGAGGGAAAAACATTTCTAGGGCAGCTTACTTTTGTGCTCATCATTCTAGGGGCTTATAAAGAAAAGCTTTAAAAACAACAAGTCAGATGAATAGTTTTCTTATATGAGTTTTGATGGTTTTTAGAGGAACTTAATATTAACAGCATTTTCATTTTACTTCCTAAAGAAAGAAACAAAATGAAGAAACAACATTTATATTTAAAGCACTGATATCAATAAAAATATATTCCCTAAGCTATTTTATAAAGTGAGCTCCTCTTATACATCCAAGCAATCAATTAATGATCAGAAAGGTCATGAGAGTTTGTCACATAGAAACAATATCCATGAAACAGCTCCTTAGAGGCATTCCCCTCCCTGCAAGAAACACTCACCTCAAGTCTCACACCTTGAACATAAGTTATGTCTGAAAAAATCTGGTTTAGAAGCTCTACAGATAGGCAGATAGTTGCTCTGCATGGTGAGTGCTGCAGTAGATCACAGATTTCAGAAGCTAAGTCATAGTAATAAAGTTATGAAGCTCAACTAATAAATATCCTTGATACTAAATTTACTGCGTCAAAAAAACAGATGGATGAGTATCTGAATTTAGTTTTCAACCCTTTTCTCTAGACCCGTTTGAGTGTCAGAAAACATGTCTGAAGCAGAATTTGAGCAGTTCTGACTGCTCTAGCATCTTTCCTTTTGTATGTAGCACTAAAAAAAAAAAAGTGATCATCTCAACCATTTAATACTTTAATACTAAAAATAAAGCAAAAAAAATCTTAGTAAAACAAAATTTCACTGGAAAGAAAAATTATTATTAAGAAGGCCAAATTAAAAAATGGTAGTTAAAGATATTCTATGCTTTCCACATGCCACGTGTTGAACTTGGAAAGAATCCTACTATCTAAAATGCTCAACTCATGCTTTCCCAAACCAAACAAGAAAAAAACCCACAGAAGCCTGCTTTTTTTTTTCAGCTTCTGGGAAGATCACAGATGAGGTCGTTTACCATAGTCCAAGCCAAGTTACATGGTACTTGCACAGACATATGCCACCCACCCAGATCAAGACATAATGTCCTATTTAAAGAAAACCCACTGTACTAAAAAATGAATCTCTTTTGTAAGTTCTGTAATTGTCGCTTTTTCCTATTTCATTTTAATGGTGTTTCATGTTAAGGAGATGGCGAAAGAGCAGCTACAGTGGTCTGACATACCAATCTTAAAATAGAAACGGAGAAGAATTGCTCCAGAGGTTCTAAACCAAACAACATGAGTGGCAACCCACTGTTTAAAATTAGCTTTTGTGGTTTGTTTTTAGATATTCCTAGTAACAAATTCAATCTGATTGCTCTCTTTTGGTTGACTTTACTGTACCTAGCAATCTAGGAGACCAGTAATAGAAATTTCATTTAAAATATGGCTATTAATGTTCCTAAAGATAGCCTATTGTACGAGTAAGCTTTGTCACAGGCTCTAGATTCCTCCCCCTCCCACACACACATCACCGTCACCCCTGTAGAGGACAATAAGTGCTTGGCTAGGAGTTAAAAGCTCTACATGCTTTTAGGATTAAATAGTTGGTCAGTATTAAAACTAGACAGGAAGGAAAAAAGAACTGATACGGAACACTGAAATGTCTTTGAATTTCTATTTTAAGATTAATGAAAAGAACTCCCACTAAAGAATAACCATCACACCAGATCTGTACCACCTTTATTTTCTGAAAACCCTGGTTAACCTTCACTGACAACTAATACAGTAGTTTGTCCCAATCAATTGGGGTACACCGCTCTTTTGTTTCCTTCCAGCAGGAAACCGATTAAACAGATTCAATAGCAGAGTAGTGCTACTTCAAAAGTACATAGGAGAGAGAAACAGAGCAGAGGGCTGCTGCTTCTCCAAAGGAAGCAGAACAAGCCTTTCTCTAAGTAGAGGGGGGACATAAGGACAGCACATCTTACAGCAATGAGCACCAACGGGAGCAAGAGAATCGCAACTCAAAGAAAGGTTCTTGGAGGGCTTCACAGTTCATTTTGGCCAGGGCCAGACCACTGTAGGAAGATAGCACAATACAAGAGAAGATGGGAAATCCAGTGATTCTTTCATCCATATCAAACACTACTATGAAAGGAGAACAGGTAGCTGTTACTACAACAGCCATAAGCCAATGCAATGACACATAAGCTTTAAACACCTGAAGTCTAATAGGTGAAGTCATGTACTCACATTAACAGTGTGTTTGAGAACATGACCGACAAAGCAACTAGGTCAGTTACTGATTAATCCCAGGCACATTTGTAGTCTAATCTGTGCTTTAAAATAACAACAGAAAACCCAAGCCCTACTAGTAAAGGTCTACAGAAGGCAGTAATGATTAGAGGAGATGCAGACCAGTAAGAGCCATCCAAATGCAAGATATTAAGACATTTAAATCGTAAGCTGACCACATACGGCTTCTGAATGGTAGTTACCAAATGAATGAAAATAACTAGCCATTTATAAAGTGTCTGATAAAAACAAGAGAGGAAGTCTTTAAAAAAATATCATAATACATAAAAAAAGATTATGGACACAAAACAATGGCATTAGAGCTAGAATGTAAGCTATGGTGAAAAGAGTTCTTCCCCCACTCACTGGTCACAGCACTTAAACACTGAGTGGCCAACTGGACATGATTCAAACCTATGAATAGAAGTTACCTGAGCTTGGTTGATGAAGACTGCTCTAATACCTAATTGCAACCTGAAGTAACCAGGAGGCCTGGGATAGTGGGACACCAGCAGTGGTTAGCAGATGGAAAAAGCAGGCAAAGTGGTATGTAGTGCATAAAGGAATATAATTATCCTGCGTCACAGACAGTTTGTACTCTCTCCTGCATTCTCCACTAACTCTTAAAATTAAATATTTTTATTCTGGAGAAACTGACTTTGTGTTTTGCTTCAAGAAAGCGTGGTTGAAAAGTGGGTGTTGTGCTTGGAACAGCAAGTGGTGAGGTTTGAGAGGGCTCCAAATTCCTGGAGAAGTTCGTTCCACAGCCCCTAAGACAGCTCCTGCTCTTGCACCACTCAGCTTGCTCCTGCAACAGACCCAGCCACCAACCTGCCTCTTCCTCAGATCAGAGCTCGTCTTTATGGTGGCAGCACTTCAAAATTATGACAGACATGAGAAGAGCTACTGAACAACAGGAACGTTATTTGGCAAGCTGTAAATCAACCTTCTACCTTAGTATCAAAGGAAAGGACAGTATGAAACTCACATCATTTCCCTTAGATACAGAACTCTTCAGCAGCTTTGCTCCCACTAGCAGTTCTTATCCTGTACAACTGTTTCCACTCAACTTAATAATTTTATAGGGAAGTGAAACTGGAAGGAGATATGCAAAAAGCAAACCAGAGCTGAAGACAGAAGAAGGAAGAGCTCAAAATCTAGCTATTCAGGATGGGACGAAGATTCAGTAACATCGATATAAGAATCGACATGGAGAGAGCTTTTGAACTGATTTCACTTGGAAAGACATTGGAAAAATACAGGAGAATGAAAAACTGGTAACATAAAATTAGAGGATCCAGAGCAATCCCTGAATCTAGGAAGGTGCAAGAAAGTTCCTCAAGCACATCTGCAGTGAATCTCATTCAAGAGGAGGAAAAATTGGAAGTTTTGTTTGGGAAAGCTCAGGAACTGACTTTGACATGCAGCAACAAGACCCTTCTGCATGAAACAGTCGATTTCTACAAGGACTGGTCTGCAGTGATTGCTTAATGCTTCTTTTTGAAGGTCAAAATACACAACAGCAGACAAATGCCTTAACTTATGCCTATTTGTCCACTTTGCACATTGCCAGTACATTCCAGCACATTTAAGTATTGGAATCCTACTGCATTCCCTATTTTGTGTCTGCAGCGGTCAGCGTCCCCTACTCCCTTCTCACTCACTGCACAGGGGAAAAAGCTGGGCTATGCCCAAGTCCACCAACTCTTCAAATCCATTCCTAACAGAGAAGCAGCCAGTTTCACATAGCCTGGAACAATCTATTCAGAGAGCTCATTTCACATATACACAACATCTGTTCAAAAAGCAAACGTTTGCAGCCAGATTTCAGTTCTACAGACACAAAAGGGGAGAAAAAAACCCTCCCATTTAGTTCTCAGCATATGGTACTACCTCCAAAACAGCTTATTCAATCTGCACCTTCTATAAATCAATACTAAGTTCTCAAAAGATCACAACAACAACAGAGAGGGGAAAAGACTTCCAGTATTTGAAATAAAAGCCCAGAGATTTAACTTACAGCTGATGATTTCAATCAAATGCTAAGTTTGTCTGGAATAATTGCAACACACTAAAAACTAAGAATTTATTTTATTTTTAATTCAAGACTGAGAATTCCTGGCCCAGCAAGGACCATTCTTTGTCACTTTGCACAAACCACAGCAGTGCACATATAAACAATAGAGCAAACAAGGAACACAGATGGCTCTAAAACGAGCTGATACAAGATACTTTCTAAAATTTTGCTTTCCAAAAAGAAAAAAAAAGAAAAAAGAAAAAGTCATTGTCCACTTTCACCACTTCCAAACCTTTCTTTGCTATCAGAGAGGAGATTTCCTGTGGACTAAGGTCAATAGGTTTACTCTCACATCTTATTTCAGGAACTATAATTAAACAAAATTTACCTAGTGGCTGTTGCCACAAAGTGTGTTTGTCACCTCTACAGCACAGTTCTTTCTTCCTTTCACAGGCTGAAAAAAACCAGACCCAACTCCTGTAAGCAGTTTATATTCACATCTTCACTAACTTTCATTTCACCTCTCAAAATTTCCAAGCCGAACTCAGCAACAGCCAAAGGCACAGCTTGGCTACAAGACGTAACAGAATAATAATAATAATGCAAATGATGCATGTGTCACTGGAGCTGGATCATCCACACTGCACACTCATCCCTGAACTGTGGCACACCAACTCAGTTACAGGGATCTCAGCTGCCACCGGGCTTACAGACAGCAAATTAGAATACATTAACTTTGCTATGACATCTGATGCAAAGCCAAAACACTGTGATTGCTTCCTTTCACAACAAAATGGAACATTGGAGCTATTTAAAGGTTATTAACAAGAAGACAAACAACTCCATAAGAAATCTCCACAATCTCAAACCAATGCGAGATTACTAGAGAAGTTTGCCTTTTTCTGGCAAACTCTGATTTTCACCATTAGTTCCTTCTCTCTCAGCTAATGAGCAAGAGTAAGCTACAGAGCTACATCTATGAAAGCATCTCTAAAGAAGAGATGCACAAGCTTTTCTCAAGATACTTAGAGAAGAAAAGTCAATACTTAGAGCAGCTCAGCAAGTTCTGTCAATATATTCACTATCATACTAAGGAAACAGCAGGCTTTTGCCTGCTAGACAAGGATAATCACAGTGCAGCACTCTTCTGCTTTGTATTAATAGCCTGAATTATGTATGGTATGTTCTTGTTCGTCACACAAATACCTCATGATCATCCGTATGCCACAAATATTTTCCAATACAGACTTCTGCCAGAATATGCACCATTCCAGTAATCCTTCAGAGCCATTCCAGGGTGTGCAGGGAGCAGAAAGATTCAAAATCAAGTCACACTTCTGCTATGGAAGAGCACAGTGAGGCTGAGCTGTTCAGACTCGTCACAGAAGCCCAGAAGAGACTGATAGAGTCCAGAGTTGCTTCACATTTGGTGACTACTATGCATGAAGGGATAGGACTCTCCTGGGAGAAGGACGGAGAGTTGATCTTGGTGACAAAACCTGGGGAAGCCTGGCTTATTCGTTTGAGACATGGGGATCAGGAGGAGAAATAGTCACTCCCTGCATGCAGATGACACAGAGTAACATACATCACAAAGTATGAAATGAGTTATCTAAGCTAGAGATATGTCATTGACTGCCAGGACAAACAGGCATAAACTTGTCATTATATATTTATTATAGAAACTTGAAGAAGTGTTCTAGAGTAATAGACATGCACCAAAAGTTTCTACTACATCTTCCCAAAATAAGTAGGGGGAGCAGAAATAATGATTACTTGTGAGATGAAAGTTTATGAAAGGAGAAGTTACACAATCTACAGTCTAAACTGCAAGGGACACAAGAAATCATTTCCAGTTCTTTGTGTTAAACTTTTAAATCAACTGTTTAAAATAATAATTAGCAATGAAGAGTTGTTTAATATCATTTTTTAAAGGAAGGGATACTGAAGATGCTGAGACATTCTGGTTTAAAATAAGTTTTATCTATTTCTTTCCCTTTTTGTTTTTCTGCTAGTAAAAAAAGAGTGTGACAAAATATTTTTTTTCAGTTGGTATGAAAAGAGTGAGTGAGAAAGAAATGTGAAAAATATTTCAACAAACTTTACTTAACTTAGTTAAGCAGTATTTCTTCACTCCAGGACATGTTACTCAAGTTAAACATGCAGCTTTTTTAAATAAAAACTCAATACATAAACTCAAGCCAGTGAGGAAATGGTTATGCTTTTTTCACACTAGGTTCTTGAGCTCAGAAAAAGTCACGCAAGAACATTGTTACAGTTTGAGCACTAAGCCAAGAACATCAGTTTGAAAGGAAAGGAGGAAAAAAATCTGCTAGTCTGTACATATATGAGTTTACAATACTATTTCCAAAAGATGCACGCAAGCAAAAGTGGCATTGCTCAGGAAAATGGAAAACTTCACATAGCTAATTACAAGCTCAAGCAAATGAAAAATCTGAAATTTACATTAATTTCCACATATGGCAACATATGAGGGTAAACATAATGCAGCACTTCCAATGCTAGTGATATTTACATGATCTTTTCTAAACAACAAGCTGAATAAAAAATGGAGACACTTTCATTATTTAAAGAGAATTTTTACTGCCTTCTAGAAGGCAAGGAGATTAGCATGTGTGCTACATTTTTTTTTCCTTTGTTGGAAATGCATTTATCAAATACATGAACAATTTGCTATGACATGAGTACATACAGATCTATAGCCAACTCAAGAAAGAAATCACTTCTTTTGTTATTGTATTTCCTTATTTGGATTATTACTGCTGGTTAAAATTGAAAGCATAGTATTGTGGAACACCAAGCTACTAAATCAAGGAATGTATATGAAAGCAAAGCAGGCTCTCATATAGAGTTTGATGAAAATAAAAACCTAATCAGTCTATTTAAGGTAGTACAATAAGACTGTGCTTTGAAGACAGTTATAGAACTGCACGAAAACAAGTCTGTGTGCCCTGTGCTTTTCTAGGAATTTAACTGGAATGCAGATTTTTGCTTTTTTCCTACATTTAATTGGTAAATAAGCCAGCTTTTTTCATCGTAGAGTTCCGTAATTAAAAACAAATTTTAACAAATTCCCTCCTCTGTAGCAGTTTGGGCTATGTGGTTTTGATTTTTATGGGAGAACACAGCAACAATTCCAGAGTCTCCATAAAGCCCTTCTCTCACGGGCTTCCTTTCCATTTCCTGTTGGCATAAGAGTCCTATGAAAGAGTGGCTGCATTGGAAATTGCATCTGCGTGTGCCCAGGCCAAGCACTGCCAAGACAGTCAATGCAAGTGCCTACCACAACAAGCTCTCCTTTGTCAGTCACAGGGATCCCATGAGACAGCACCAACCAGTCTAGGAATTTGGCTCGATGCAGAGGTAGACAAGCCTGAAAAACAAAAATAAGGGTCAGACTTTATTTAGATTGACTGTATAAAACTGGAACTCACTGCTCTGTTCCATCAATGAACTTTGAAAAGTGTGTGGTGGCACAAGTGGTCTTTAGTGAAGACAAAAATTTACCTCTCAACTCTTTTTGGCTCAAGGAGTATGTGGGATGGGATAAGTCTTCCTAAAGTGACCTTGGCAGAGACTTTTTAATGCAATGTATTTTTACGCCTGCAGAGGAAAAATATATTTTATAACGTCTCACATAGATGCAGTCCACATGGTCAGAGCTTCACAAAAGTATACTCTGAAGGATCACAGACCACATACAGCAATAGATTCAGGGACTTCTTGTGTGCAAGAACTACACTGAATTAAGGCAGCTTTCCACACACTTAACAAAGCATTCCTAGAAACTGTACCAGGACAACATACGTACAAAATCACATGCAAAGCCCACCACTTTGAGCAAAGCTAGTCTGTAGGCAGAGCATTTTAATAAATATGATAAAATGCCAAGGAAGAGGAGGAATTCAGAATACAGCAGTTGGCAGGAGTGCTGCTTTCATTCCAAGCCATTTCCCATTTTCCGATTTATCCAAGTATTACTTCTGAGAAAGAAATCATCACCTCAGCTCTTTTTCACTGAATACTCAGAAAACCTATATCCTCAAATGGAGTAAGTAGATTTTAAACATGGAAGACATCTTTTATTACTTCGTTCATTTTCTTTAAAGCAGTTTTGGAATTAGCTTACAGCCACACACACAAGATTCTGGTCTTCCTTAATTTCATAATCATGAGTTTTATCAAAGTAACATTTTAAAATAGCTGTACATTTCAAGGCATAGTTTAACCTTTGGAAGTTCTGAAAACAAGCATTTAATTTCTGCAACATTCTCAACTTCCACTTTGATTTCCACTTAGAGAGATGTAATATGGGAAAAAAAAAAAAAAGCTCTCTTTCATACTTTAAAAAAGAAAAGAAAAGAAAAGAATAAAAGAAAGAACAACAAGCATCAGTAGCTAAAAGATTGACCGGACAGATCAGGGAACCTCTATTTGCACAAGCTTTTATCCACAGGCATGTATGCACATGCACTATAACATCTTAGAGCTATCCAACATGCTGTTCATCCAACTGTTGTCACCAAAAGGAGGTTCCCTCCTCCCTTCTTGCACATTCTCCTCGCTTTTTAACCTTTTCTTCCTACTTGCTTCTTTGCCTCAAATTCTGCTTGAAAATTAGGAAATAGGACCAACTATCGTTATTGCCCTCTTCCCACATTATCTTGATGCTTTAGGGAAGAAATGACAGTCAAAATCTATTTTCATTATGGTACATCTGCTAATAAAAAAAAAAAAAAAAAAGCATCTTCTTTGAGCTGAAGGTCAGAGGGAGCATTGCATGTCTTAGCTGGTTGGCCTGAATTCTAGAGATTACCTATGTCCCAGCTAGTCTGAAAGCTAGACAGGCTACAAATACTGCCCAAGCACATGGTCTGCCTTGATCTGGACACTTCAAGAGATCCACTGGTTTCTCCAGTGGTGGAGAAAGCAATTTACTTGTTTGAAGAACTACATCCAGTCAGCTTTGCATGTGGAGCTACCTAGTTTTAGTCAGTGACTGTAGTTGCATGTCTCTCTAAATGGGAATGGAGGCTGGGGGCGGGGGGGGGGTGGAGAGGAGAAAAACAAAGGAAATTGCCTTCCTGCAGCTTTCTCCCTTTTCTGTCTTTCAAAGCCTGGAGAAACCTAAGGAAACAATTCCCTTTTTGTCAGTGTTTGCTCCTGCACTGTCTCTTCCAGCCCCTAAAATTCAGGGGGATCTCAGGAATTTACCTCCTATTGCAGGCCTTTCCTTCCTTAACCAAAGTGGAAATTTCAGTCCTCCTCTCCAGCATTTTCTTGAAGACACTCAGCTACTAGGTTAAGCTCTGCAGAGGGACAAACTCTTATAACCTCTCCCTGGGAGGGAGGCTTTTCCAGGAGGCTCTCCCTTCATTAGCCAGCATCCTGCCAGTCACCCAGCCTGAAGGCTGATCATTAGAGGCAAGGTGAACCTGCTCATCTAAATCATGCAGAAAGAACACGCATAATCCACACAAAATGCTGTTTTTCCTCATCAGACGACCAAATTGCTTACTTAGGTACTCAAGATCTTCCACCTCTTCTTAGGTTTCAACCAAGAATTTTGATAAGTATTCTGAGAGGACCTAAGGAATTATCTTCTTCTCTGCATGACACCTTGCCCTTGTGAATTAAATGACAAAAATTTATTACATCAGAAACAACAAATCCCTTTGTAATTTAAATAATCTTCTCAGTCTGTTTTCTCTTGATTATTTTTCCTCAGTGTTTCAAGAGCCAGCATCCTGCTTCTGACCTGCCCATGACGTTGCTCTGCTGGCGATGGAGGTCAATACATCGCACAGAGGTGGACATGACACAACAACCGATCCGACATGTTTTAGACATTTGTCTTTGGACGACTGTAGGTCTGCCCTAAAATTACTTGAACAAGGATGAAATAAAAACAATGCATGGGCAAGTAAATAAATAAAAGCTGCTCAAGAACTCATCCTTTCCACATTAAATCACTACGAGGAATCATTTCAGCACTAATAATTCTCATGGCTCTTTTTTTTGATACCTCCTACAAGTTTTCAAAAGACCTTTTAAAGATAGGAAAACTAAAACCAGATGCAGAATTTACATATTAAACTGTCATTAATGCTTTGCAAGGTGAAGAATCTTTCTTTTACAAACCCCAGCCAAGGATAATTTAATCCTTGTCCCTTTCCAATCCTTTCAGCTATGCACTGGTAAGCTAAATGAAGTTCTATATGCAGTATGTTTGCAGAGCTCCTGCTTCCCAGGATGCTGTCTCCCTTGCTACAGATGTCCAGAAATTCCTGCATTCTTATATTTGGTTTCCCTCGTTAAAAATAAGTAATTGTTGTGACTGCTTAGTTATCTATAAAATCTGAGAAAGACAGTGGTAATCAGTGTAACTGGCTTTTCCAAAAAAAAATTTAAAAATTGAGATGGTGCCTGGTCTATGCTCAGTCCTTCTGGAGCATTTTCACTGCCTGTTTATTTCCCCACAGACATCCACTTGTTAACATTTCTGCTGCTCCATTCACCCGACATGTTTTTGCTGACATGCTGTAATGCCTCTCCTAAGAAGTAAGCTACATTGTACAAAGCCACAAGCTGACAGGCAGAATTAGGAAACCTGCATCAGGCTCAGTACAAGACCAGTGACAGATGAGGAAAGAAAGGCTATGGGATCTGCTAGGTATTTATGTGACAGCCCATGGTTCATCTGCTTTTGTGTCAGCCAGGAGTAGCCAGGAGGCATGAACGGCCATGAAACTCATCTCTCTCAGCTCCATTCTGTCAGAGCTGATGATGCAGCTCATGGCCCAGCAGCCACAGGGTCCAAGGACAAACACTCCAGGACAGGGAGGAAAAAAGGATGAAATTTGACAGTTTATGTGCACAATTTCAGCTTCAGATTCTCACTTTTGCTTACTGTAGGGACAACGTGTGATTATGCAAAAATGTAAAACCCTCACTGGCATCCTTCAACACTGTCAGGAGATGGCATTTGTGCAGTCCTACGCTGTCACCACCACAGAGAAAGGCAAGAATGACAGGGTGATGGTGAGATTCCCTCAGCAGCAATCACTCGCTGGGGCAGTGGAGGAGCCAGGGACGCAGTGCCTTGGGCAAAGGGAAATTCTGCTGTGCGTGATGTTCACATGCCACGCCAACCCCAAGTCCTGTGATCCCTGGGCTAAAGAGGTTACATCTTGAAATATTTAAACAGTACGTAACTATACCATGTAGCGGAGAAAAACAGAGGGCTTTGGGTAAAGCTCTGGGCTGTTTGTTATCAGCTAACACTGCTGTTCTTCAAGTCAAGAGGTGAAATCCCCAAGGACCTCTAGGACCAGCCACCCATCTGCTCCAGTTCTTCCTTTTGGTTTTACCAGATATATAACCCACATCATTCTCTCTTGGCAAGCACAGTTCAGACTACCACAGCTGAACAGTTATTCACCTAGCTGATTTGTGACCATAAGATGCTTTCTTATCAAATCCCACGTGGAAAGCTCTAAGGAAGCCATGTGATTTCATGAAGGCAGAAGGGCTCAAAATATAGTGAGAGAAAATGCTTTAATAAAATCCACTCACACCAATACATCAGATACAGAGTGTTAAAAATTGCAAAATATATTTCTAACATGGCAAGCCAGACAATTTAATTACGAGGTCTACTTTGAAGCTGACAGCTATTACTGCTCAACTAACTCCAGGATGCAGTTGCAAAAGAATCTTCATCATTTCAGATTTGTAACAAGAGGTGTTCTTCTCTTGGATTTAACTACCAGGCTTACTATAGTAGTGCAACAGAAATCCACACACAATTAAGCCTTTGTGAGAAGATGACTCCCCCTGCACACCTGCTCATTAAGAAGCTGGAATGGAAAATGTCTTCTCTATATTTATTTTTCCCTCCAGTGAAGAACAAACATTCAAAAGCTACTGTTAACATAATGAAATCAGCATTGCATATTTATTTTACTGCAGGAGGTTTTGTTATGACTGCATTTGAAGAGCATTTGGAGGGAAGCTGAAGAAATAAGGTATGGATTCCTCTGAAAAGGCAGATGCAGGCATACCACTTTGAACAATTTCTGTACAGTGCGGAAAAAATTGCTTCTTCCACATGGCTTGCTAGTCTAGTTTCTTAAGGAGAAATATTAAAATATTGTGACTATGATTTGCATAGAAGTGCCAAGTGAAATAAAAAAAAAGGATGAATTTTGGAAAATTTCTAACTATCCTTCAGACACGTATGAGAATGTAAGGCAGTTTTTTTCTTCCTCCATTTGTAAAAACTCCTTAAAGTTATTCACTTAAAGCACTAAACAAAAATTAAGCTACTGTTTAAGAGCAGCTTCAAGCTGACCTACAATTCTGCACAGATTTAACCTAACCTCATTTTGACATTCAGTCACAGAGGGAGCAGAGAAGTCACTGCTTATCTCTGACACTCTGAAATGCAGAAAGTATTCTTCCAGAAAAGAGTAGCGTTTTGTTCTAAAGCACATGTTTATTTTTAAGCACCATGGATTTGTATTTTTGCAGTCAAGAAGCATTTAAATTTCTTCTTGAAACTCAGGCACACAGGGATTGACTAGGTGAGCAGAAATACATGGGGAAGTTCCTTTTGGACTACAAACTGTCCACAGTACAACTGCACGCCATGCAGCCTACAGCCAGAGGGATGGAACTGGAGTGGTTTGGTTGCTGCTGGCTGACAGTGTGCTTCACAGCCAACAGAAGCGCTAAAAAGGAGGCAGGGAGAAGCTGGTAGCATAGTGTTACCTTGAAACATACGCTCCCTAAGGTCTCAGTATTTTGTGGGGGTACTCTTCCTACAGCTGTAGGATGTACAGTGTCATTGCTCTTCCCCTGCATCTTGTGTTGTACCAGTATACTCACCAGAGTCACTGTATCAACTGAGAGGATTGTGGTCTTTTGATGGGAAAGTGAAATAAGGAATATAGCATTAATTTTCTGCTCCACATTTACCATCTAGCCTCAAAAAAAACAACAGATCAAAAAAAAAAACCAAACCACCAATCCCTTAACATGAATACAAGCACAGGAGACCACAGGGAATGGAAGAGAATATTAAAGGAGATGGCAATGATCTGAACAAGAACTGTCAGTAAGGAAAATACAGCTCTGTAAGAGAGCACACAACCAGTCTCTGTGCGTGCCATTACTCATGTAGAGCATGGTATGCAGCACTGTAATTCATAATACCACAGCAATGAAGGCCCCATTCAGTCTGACTGCCTCTACCACTAACACCAGACAATCCTGCAAGAAGCCTCCGAAATAACTCCAGTCCTCCCAGTCATGCAGTACTACTCACTCAGTCATGTTACACATAAGCTTTCAAATCTTGGAGAAGATGAACTTTTAATGTGTACCACCAGATGCCCAATACTCTTGTTCATTTTGTGACAGACTGCCCTGAAGCCACTCTTTGTGTTTATGTGATTTGCATATGTGGGTACATACCCAGAATAGATTACATCTGCCAAAGCATACTGCCTTCAGATGAAAATCTCTTTATTTAACTGTATTTGCTTTATTCTTTTTTTGAGAAGCTTGTTTTCTTTGACAGTTCCATTATAATTAACCATTAGCATCCACAGGAAATGCCAACATTAAAAACCAGCAAGTACTTTTTGGAAATAATTTATGCAAACCATCTCAATTTTAAAAAAAAATATCCTCATTTTACTGTTTCAATGTAGTGAATGAGTAGTAAGAAAACAAAACAAAATTCAAGTGTCTTTATTATTACTGCTATTATTAAAAGTTACCCTGGCTTTTAGAGGAATTTGAGAATGTTAGATTTAAAGTTTTCAGGCAAATCAGAAACATTTTCTGATTGCTGCAGAGCTCCCAACACTGTAGGTCTATATTAATTGTAAATGGGAGAAGCCCCCTAATCAAAGGAAAAGTCAGTTTGCTACTTAGTATCCCTAGCATATGATAAAGCAACTATAGAAGACATAGCTATCATGAAATCTTCTTGAGCATTTGCATCAAAATACAACGCACAATCAAGATGCAAGGCAGGAATATGTGTCTTTTAAATTATTTCTTACTGTCATGTTACAGCATTCACCATTTCAAGCACGCAAGTTCTTCGTATCCTCACAAAATAGAAATGAAATAATCAGGGCTATGATGATGAATGTTTGGGGAGACCTCTCCAAGGAACTTCTGATACACTCCCACTCAAGTACTGGAACATTTGGGTAGCAGAGACTTTGGCACCTCAGAGTGGCTAACACAAAACACTTAGGCTCATGCGTACAACATCTATAAAGAGGATTTCCCACACATACTGTGGAAGACCTACTTGCCAACACCAAGACACAGAACTCCTGCAACCTCTCTACAACCTTAAAGTGTAAAGATACCTCCTGTCATCCCAATCAGCACCCCCAAATATCTGTTTAGAGGCAAGTCACTTGCTTTTAATTTTATGCAATTGCCAGTATATCCTGAGCTATTCTCTTTACCATCAAAGAAGTGCTGACCCAACAGTGCCGTTCCATACATATTGGCTTTCCCCCTCCCTTCTCAAGAGGGAGGTGAGCAGCCTGCTACATGAACAAATGGGCCATTTTGAACTACCAGAACATCAGTATGTTTTTCAGTAAGGCAGGGAGAAAAAAGTTACTTAATTATTTTTCTTTAGAAGGTTATACCCCCAGACTTTTACCAACTTCTCAGCACAACTGACAAACATTTTAAAAAGTCTAAAACACATTTATCATAAATCTTTAAACTAGGAAAGATCTAGACCTTACTGTAACCTGGCAGATTTCTGCCAGGTCTTTCATATCAGCCTAATTGCCCAAAGTCACTCTGACTACAAACAAATTTTGAGATAGAACAAGAATTTCCTCTCTTTTATATCATGCCCTGGGTTCTCCAGATTCTTAAGAACTTTAACAAAACAGGACTGGATAATTCCTTTATCACAGATATTAATGAAGTCTCATATGAAAGTTCCTTTCATAGTTAGAAGACAAATGGATTTCCATGTTAGTTGAGGTGACTTTGGTAGGATATCCAGATATAATAGTCCACCTTTCGTTTTATCCTGGCCCTTTCCAAGGGAAATTTTTAGTTATCATTCTGCCTACAACAGCACAAAAGCTGTAATTCAAAAAGAAAAAAAAAGCGCACAATCTTTGCCCTTCTTTCACACCTCAAGATAAGAATGAGTTGGTATCACAGTGTAAAATATCCAGTTATTTCAATGAAAAGAACAGCACAGTCTCAAAGGGTAATAATTGAAGCTATATGAGGAAAGATCCCAAGCTGAGAGGAAGAAACAGAAATCCTGTGTGACCCTGCTGCCCTTCCAAGTGATCCCTCCTGAAGACCTTTCTCAAAACAGAAAACAAATCCGTGATCGTCATAACAACAAGCAGCCAGCCTCTTGGAAACACTTATACCTTTAACTACAATAAAGCTTCAAAGCAATAGTCTAAATTGAAAGGCAGGGAACACAGCCATAAACATGAGATTTCATTCAAACCTGTGAACTTCAGCTGTTTAAGGAGCTAATGGAAATGTGAAATGACTGGTGAAAATATTTAGCGCTGACAGTTTGCTAAAAAGACTATCACACTCTGGATTTAGATGTCATCTAAGGATTTGTCATAACTTGATTTTAAGCTAAATATCCAACGTGAACTGAAGCTAGAACTAGATTGTTGCTCCCTCTGAAGTTAGATTTTTTCAAACTGTGTCAATTTGAAACAAAAGATGAAAGAAAAGTGGGTTATCAGCCTACTAATGTGCCTCTTTGCAGATGCAAAAGGGACAGGAAAATAAGCAAGAATTATATACTTCACCCTAAATAACAGTCACTGGTAAAGTATTACAGAATAATACTTTTATTTTAACACAAATCCATACAAAGTCAAATTCTGAGACTGTTGCTCCAGCAGGATATCACATCGCAGAAGAAAGGAGATAAACATGGGACACAACACATCCTGAATACCACCAAATCAGATGCCCAGAGATGGCAGCCATTTGATGCCAGCCAAGTTCTGGTGGCTTTTGCAACATAAGAAACTGCAGCAAAGCAAAGGATGAAATCAGATGGTGCAGACAGGCTCCCCCAGAGTCACACAGCTCCAAAGCACAGGGCAGGACCAATCAGCTGCACTGGAGCCAACAACAGCATGGACAGCTGCCAGGCTCGGCAGCATTGCTTGGAGCAAGGCGCAGCACAAACATGCTCAGTGGAACAGTTCCCAAGACCAGAGATTGTCACTTCACTCAGAAGTGAAAGAAAAACAAGCTATTTCAGAGCCCTGAGATAAACTGGCACCCTGCAGGTGAGCACAAGCAGAGGAAGTGCCATGACCTTCTGGGTCTCTGACTGTTTACCATCAGAGCTGCAGACGAGATAACACATGAAGTGGCTGGTGTCAACACACGTAATAACCACAAAGGTCACCATCACGTTGTGCTTAAGGACCTTCCTTTGTGGGTTTCACCTCTCGGTAACCAGCATGAAGAGCTGCCTGCTCTGCTCGGCCTGCAGCTTACCTGGGGCATGAAGGCCCTGACCCACCAGCGGCCTCAGGAGCCCTGCAGGCTGCTGACCTGGCACATGGCTAAGCTGCTCAGCATCACCCCAATCCATTGGGATCCATCAGGACAGCCCTGCAACCCTTTGGCCTACACAGCCAGCAAGTCAGGCCCTGAGGGTCAGCTGAGGCCAGGCTCTGGGATGCTGTGAGTACAAACAACGAGCTGGCCCACTGCTCCCAGGCACAGGGAATAAACCCAGTGCATTTTCCCACTACAGCTTTGCTAGAAAGCTACACACGCAATGACTGACACAAACATAACCTACTAATTCACTGTAGAGAGAAACATCATCTGCAAACCTCTCAAGATCTAAGGTGTCAACAACTATCAGAAGTACAAAGAGCATAAGAAATGCTAAAATGAAAAACTTTTAATAAGAGACCGGTTGTATTTTCTGCATGTGTGCATACACTTTCTTCCCTCTCTCCAAAAATGTAATCTGGATTGCCTCTTCACAAATCAAACATCTCCTCAACACGTATTTCTGGTCAGCAATTTTCCCCACAAAGGCCAGAAAGTCAATGTGCAAAGGTAAAAGTAATGCAAAGTTAATGGAAGAAAGTGGGTGTAGGTATCTTCTCCTCTAGGTTCCAAACAAGAAATACTTTATACATGAGGGAAAATGATGATACAACATTAACCAAACCACCACGAAGAAGAAAACAGAAGACAAGAAGGTGTGTTTAATAGACACCAGTGAGCAAAAGGGACCAGCAGAAGCAGAATGTTTACATAAAACCAACACAGAGGAGAAATAAAATGGAACTGTTTCTGTGTCCTGTCATACAACATGCTCCATTCAGGGAATGACCCCTATATACAAAAGCTACCAGAATCCTCAAGCTTCTGGGTCTCTGAAGAATTGACGTTGCAAGACAAAGCTAGCAAATGGAGGAAGTAAGTTGAATTAACCATTTTAGCAAGAGAGAATTAACATCATGAAAGCACAATATATTAAGGATTTTATAACAGTACAACTAACAGAAGTTTTGGGGTTTCATTTTTTTTTTCCCTCTCCTCATGCACTTTCAGCTGTATTATAAAGTAATTACTCTTTCTCCATACCCAAAATACTCATAAAGGAAGTCATAGCTTAATTTGAGATAAGGTAAAAAAAAAATAGCACCACAACGTAAGCTGTTTCGTAAGCAACTGAGCCAGCAAAATCCAGTTTCCTAGGAATGTGTGTGTCAAAGTGGTAGGAAGAGTTCAGGCTGCAGCCACTCCTTCTGCAAGGATCTCTCCATCTGCTCAGGCTGCCTGCTGTCAGCCCACTTCTGGGTTTATTGGAGATAAGCTTCTACCCCTCTTGTAACTGCAACTGGAATTAGTCAAGAGGTTTAGAAGTTATTAAGAGCTAGAGTGAAAGACAGACATTCACAGAGGGAGTTGCACGTAATCTCTATTTTCTTAGAAAGCCAAGCTAATATACACACTGACTGCAAATAGCTCAGTCTTGAATTTTCACTTGCTGTTACAAGAGCACACTGGAGATGTAAGCCTGGCCACCCAGATAGCCGGGCACTCCTGTAATTCCATCCGGATGCACGATTTTCTCAACAAAGGTATAGAAAAACAAAGGAAAACTCCTTTGTTAAGCAGCAATAGAAGAACAAAACAGATTTAAACAACCTGTATTTTCCTTTCATGAAATACAAACATTGTCGGAGGCCCATAAAAACACAACTGCCTTAAGCAATACTGATATGAACAAACTTCATAGCAGCGTAACCAAGCTCAGAGAGTACTGCATTTGTTTCATCGCTTCCTAGAAGCCATATACACAAACAAGCTCAAAAGGAGGTTGGCTCAGGTAGGGTTTAGTTTTCTGCCCTGTACATGCAGCAGAGTAGTTATGAAGGAGAACTGACATTTGGCACATCCCAACAGCCTGCAACAGGCAGGGACTGCTCCCAGTCAGCAGAACCATAGCTTGGTGATCAGCACATCCAAATCAGGAGAGGATGCACCTCAAGGGCAAGGTGTTGAGAAAGAGAAAGGCACCAGAAATCAGGGCAAGGAGTGCCTCAGGAAAGCTACTGTGGCTGAGACACACATTCAGCTCCATCAGCAGTTCTGCCAGATCAGCCACCTTACAGATATTGCTTGGAGAAATTACAGTAAGTATAAAATATTTTTACCCTCTAAAG
The DNA here is from genome assembly GCA_016647715.1 of Pavo muticus. Classification (NCBI taxonomy): domain Eukaryota; kingdom Metazoa; phylum Chordata; class Aves; order Galliformes; family Phasianidae; genus Pavo; species Pavo muticus. The sequence continues at coordinate 129,525 of JACDJE010000470.1, forward strand.
TAATATATAACAGCTATATGTGTACCTATACAAAAAGAGATTAGTATCTGGAAAATTAAGAAGCCTACACGTTTCTGTGTTGATCTTGACCAGCAATGAGACATGAAGCAGAATATCTGGTAAACAACAACAGCAGAAATAGGAAGCAAAAGAAGCTGATCATGCAACACATTGCAGAAGGGCAATAATGGACTGTTGCTTTAATATAGTTTCCCAAATTCCTATTTATATTCCACACTAGCTTAAAAACTCAGGAGTCCTCCACAAAGGTTGACATGTCCAACAGTTATCAGGTAGCATTTAATTCTATTTACAGGGCTGGAGCTAAGATGAAGGCAAGCTGAGCTGAAGATGTGATCGATTTTACAGATTGTATGAGCTCATGGTAGAGTATTACGATAATGGGGAATAACTAAAGTACTCTGGAAACTGGATTGGTAAAATTTCCAAATGAAATTCCAAAGTAAATACAAACACTCCAAAGATTTGCAAACTAGCTGCTCATAACAAAAGTTGTGATTAATGCAAGAAAAACTGAGCACTTTTACACAGCAAAAGAATTTGTGCCTGAGCACACAAAGTCAGAATCTTATTTGTTAGATGGCCTTCAAGGCCAATCTTCACTCGTAAGTATTTCAGATGATCCTTTGGATGTTATTTGGTAGAAAACAGAACCATAGAATCATTTGAGTTGGAAGGGACCTTTAAAGGCCCTTTAAAGTGCAACTCCCCTGCAGTGAACAGGGACATCCTCAACTCGATCAGGTGCTCAGAGCCCCATCTAGCCTGACCTTGAGCATCTCCAGACACAGGGCATCCACCACATCAAAGGCTGCATTATATGTTAGTCCACCTATTCCATCCTAAGTTGTTTCCACTTGGTATGAACAGGGTGCAGTTTCATTAAGCTGGCACAGTGGTACCTGGAAGATAACACAGCCAAATCTTTCCATGTAACAAGCCACTGCCCACTTGCCATTCTCTGGATGAAAAGATGGAAGTGATCCTATAGAAAGAAAATGCCACTGTCTTGCCAAAACTAGAACCATCTGAAGAAGGTTTTATTTCTCACAGTAAGTAAGTAACAAGTACCAGACATTATTTCACTTTATCTGTTTGTCTTTTTTTTTCTCCCACAGCAATTTGAGGAAGGTCACTTACGCATCATCACTGTAAATATCACCACCAGCATGCAGTCAAGGTATTTGAAAAGCAGCTTTGTACAAGCACTCTCAGCTCCAGAATTCAGCAACTTCACAAGCAGGAAATCTGTATTTCCAATTCGATTTGAAGCATACAGGTTATGAAATAGAAAGTTATTCCCACTGCTTTGCTTTTCACTGGCTGCAACAAGCAGCCAGAGAAGCAACTGTGCTTTCAACAGCTTACCTCAGCCATCAGAACTGGAAAAGAAATAAAAATTATCATTATAATCTTTTTGCCTGATCTCCTTCAAAAGGTCAGTGAAATACGAATATTACAAGCTCCTTTCTGCAGAGGAAAATAACTGCCTTGTAAAAAGAACAGCTGACCACAGCCTAAGCTGGGCATAGCAGAATTACCAAACCCAGCTGAGTGGTGTGTTGGTGTGTAACTCCTTTCCCTTTCCTTTTTTTGCAACTCAAGATATAAGAAAAGGCATCCAGTTAAAAGGAAATCTCCCAGTCAAGCCACATCCTATTGACACAGCTGCCTATCAATACTACTCCACAGGAAACACAAGAAGAAATGCAACACATTCTGATTTCCCATTCTCTAGGAGAGAGAGGGGCTACACAAACAGACCAAACTGCAGGATGATCCAAGCTGTTATTTTTCCCTACATCAGCACTGGGAGGGCAAACAACAGCTCTCTGCCAGCCTATGAGAGCACTCTTGTAAATACAGCAGATACACTAAAGCCATTCATACCCCCCCCCCCCGTATGGCACCACAGCCAAAACTCATGGTTAGGATAGCAGCCTTGTCCTTTGGCTTAACTGAAAGAAAAGTTGTCACAAGTTCTTTGAGGGGAAAAAAAAATAAAAAATACACACAAAAATGGGACAAAGATGTGGAATGTAGCACTGGAAAAAGCACTAGAAACAAAAACAGTTCATTATAATATCTTTTTCCACAAATTATTGCCTTAAAATACCAAGCTGTGCAGAATCCAGGATTGTAAGCGAAGATAACTCATGATATTCAAAGATAACTCAACACTTTTTGAAGATAACTCACAATGCTATACTTCAAGGGCAAAACTCTATAATAACAGCTCGTAGATTATCGATAAACACATGATTTGGTCTAGCAGTTCCTAGAACAGGAACAAAGAACATTTGGAAAGGACAAAAATTAACCCTTGGTTTTACCCAAAGAATGTCTCAATCAAAGGAGTTGCATCACACTGAAACACTGCACTCTTATTTCAAGCACAGATTGCTTCTCCCTGTCACGAGCAATATTCCAATTGCACAAGAGGATAATGAAACCTGATGCCCAGAGAAAGGAGGGGAGGAGGAACAAAACATCATCCCAAGGAAAAAAAAAATACTATATTTTACAAATAACTCCTAAGCAAAAGTAAAGATTTTTTCCCCCTCTTAATTCTTCTCATTTAATCTTATTTTAGGTATGTAACAAACTTCAATTTGGGTCATTTTGCCTTACCACAAGACAGTTATCCAATTTCTCCTACAGCTATACAAGTTCTCCTCCTTTGCCACAAAGATCCCTTGAGGTATGAGCACTTTGTTTAAGGCACCAATCTGCCCTGAACATCCCCACGCAGCCTCCTTCCTCCTCCACACCCCCTCGCTAAATCTCAGGTCCACAAGCAAAACACACAGAAGCAATGAGCAAGGCCAGCAACCACAAGCTGTAACGCCAAGCAACTGGAACTGATGTCATTTCCAGTAGCACTCTGCCCAAGAACATCGCCACTTCAGCTGCAGCCTCTACTAGGTCAGCACTGATAAGCTGATGTAAAATGAAGCAATCCCATTTCACAACATAAACAGTTGTTTGGCCACACTGTGAACGATATAAACATATGGATCTATTTATAAACCATTCTTCCTACTTATTGCAGAACACAGCATGACTTGTTCCAGGGTAGAAATAACAGTATTTCCAAGAACACCGAGAAATTTGGGCAGCTTACATTTCCCGCAGCTGCCCCATCAACGCTCCTTGTTTAGAAGCCATAGAAACAAAGTGACAGAGCTGCTACTTCAAGAAGATACCCTTGGTTTCAAGGGGAGAGCAACCTTGTTATCACGCACGTGGCTTCTGACACTTCAAAAGGAAGAAAGAAAAAAAAAAAAAAACAACGGCAGCATCTCTTAATTGCAGCTAATGAAGCTAAAATAAGGGTAAAAACATCTCCAACTCCTAGTTTTTCACCTTGTGACCCAAACAAAACCATTTATCTCCCAAAACCACGCCGTGTGTTGCTGAGAACGGACTGCTAGATAGAGGGCAAGCTCCTCGGTGTAAATCGCAGGACAGCGGGCACGCCAACTCCCAGGAACCGCTCTCCTCCCCGCTCGGCGACGCCCGCTGTAGGCTGCACCGCGGGCAGCGGCTCCACCGGTGCGCGCCCATCCGCCCCGCGGGCGGCTCCGGCCCCAGCAGCGCAGCGCTCGGTGCCCCCCCGCCGCCGAGCGGCACACGCAACGGGACCGCAGAGCCGTGCGCCCAGGGAGGCCGAGACCGGCGGCTGTGAACTGGAGCCGGAGGACCCGCGGGGCCCTTATGTAAAGGATTCCGGGCACCCCGCGGCCACCCGCTGCGAGAACACCCTTTCACCCACCCGAGATCCTCAGCAGAACCTCCCAGCAGCACCCCTCCTGCCGCTGCCGCCCTGCAGCCCCCTGCCGCCTCCTTACCGCTCCGCTCCAGCCACGCCGGGAAGGTTGCGAAGGTGCGCAGCGCTACCCGGTGGAACCGCGGCCGGGCGCCGCCACCCTGCGCATGGTCTCCCGCCGCCGGCAGCCACCGAGCGAAGTGCGCGCGGCCGACGCCGCTCGCGGGCTTTTCCCCAGGGCCGGCGGCGGCGGAGGGTGGGGTGAGGGCGCGCGGGGGCGGACGCGCACACAGCTACGCGAGCGCCATTAACCGCCGCGGTGCCGCCGCCGCTCGCTTTGAAGCGGCCGCGCCGCGCTGCCCCGCGTCAGGCATTGTGGCGCCCCCTTGTGGCCGAAAGCAGTGCGGGGATGCCGGGCTTTCCCGCTTGGCAGCCGCGCTGCTCCAAGCAGCGGCAGGGTGTGCCGCGCCGCGCCGCTTTCCTTCCTTTTGTCCTGCCTTGGCAGTGGCTGCGGGCCCGGCGGCTAAACAGGTCGTTCGGCGGTAGGAAAGAAACTACGGTGTTTTTACAAAGGAAGGCAGAAGGGTTTCAGCCTTGTTGCCAGGAAAGGAAGAGGAGAAACATAAGGAAACCACAAGACTGTTTTGCAGGTGTTCTTCCGCAAGCATTGTTTAGCAAAAAAGACAAAACCATCACCACCAAAAAGAAAAGTCCAACAACAAATCCCAACAGCTGCTTTCCTGTTGTTGGCTTATGTGTGGAGCAATGGGGAAGCACGAAAGAAAGCCACCTAGCTGCAGAGGTGGCCAGGGGAGTCCCCACCATTGTTCTCCATCCAATGCTGCCATTGGCATCGCGCAGGCAGAGCCTGGTGCTAAACTCAGGCCTCGTCCACAATAACAGCTCTCGTGAAGGCAGTCATTATTCAGCTAATGTGGGTCTGGGTTATATTTAACAAAAAAATAAATGACGGGCAAACTTAGGAAAGTAGAAAATTTTATTGCAATGTGTAACATACTCATGTAGAATATTCAGCACAAATTATGTGGCAGTATCATTCAAAAATTCTTCTCAGCATTCAGACACATTGAGCTTCTTTCACATTGAAAAAGAGCGCATCGTAAAATGCATCTTACATGACAATATTACCCATTACTCAAGTTATAATCCTGCTAATTTAAACTGAACCAGTTCTCCCCAACTTTCATCTGAACAAATTTTAAAAATAGAAGGAGCTGCACAACACCAGTAAACTGCAGTGTAAGGTGTTACCTGACCCAGCGTTGTAGTGGCTGCACTGCTATGGGATTAAACCTGGAAATGCAATTAGGCGTATCTGTGTTTGCAGGACACAAATTTACACCCTGACTCTCAGGGTCATGACGTGCATGTGGATTCCTGCAGCCTGGGAGCGGCCCTGTTGAGCCCAATATTACTCCTCTGGGCCCAAACACAGAATTAAAGTTACAAATCAATCAGTGATCCAACATGAAAAAAAATAATAATGTAGGTTAATCAAGAAGAAGCCAACTTTTTTTTTTTTTAATTTCATACCAAAAATGAATTTTGCATATAAAAATCCCAATAGCTATTTATTAACTTTCAAGTTTGTCTGTCAAACTGTCTTAGGCAAATTCTTCATTTACAATGTACACAACGTGTCATTTTCTTTGAAGGAGAGTCATACAGAGCAGATCCATTTTCTCAGTTATGTATGGCAGCAAGAAGCAATGCAGAATACTGAACATTTTAAGAAATAACTTAGAACCTTGTGATTAAAACCATCCTCCATGCCTTAGCGTTCAAACTATTCACAGCGTTTTCACATTCTCAGCTCCTTTTGTTTATCTTGCAGCTTCCTCCTGCAGCACAGCGATCTCTTACAGCACAACAATGGCCATTTACAGAGCAGAACACTCAGGGAAGCATGGCAGGATTTCTGGCTCTGAATGAGGTTTTGTGCACCGCACATCTGCGCACCGTGATACAGCTGGCGTTTTCTGCAGCAGCAGCAAGCGGGTGGAATTAGCAGCACAGTGATGCACTAAATCTTTCCTCAGCCTGGGGCTGAGCCAGCAGCAAAGGAAAATGCTCCTTTTCTATCATGCAGCGTCGGTGCTGAGGAAGAAGCCAGACTTCACGCCTGAGCAATGGGAGCACAGAGGAAGTCAAGCACTGCAGTCACACGGATTTGCACTGACCGTAGTTGGCACTCGGGCAAAACTCCAAGAGAGGTCAGCAGAACAGCTGCCAAAAGACTGTGGGGTTAATGGATGTGGGCCACATTTAAAATGTCACCGAGTATTAATAACGATGAAAAAATAAACAGAAATGCGTCGGAAGTGAGGGCAAGATGCAAAAAGACAAAAGAGCACCATTGAGACAGTGCATTTGCAGTTAGGACAGTAAAAACAGAAACGGGAAAAAATGTAAACTTAAACATTTTCACAGTTTTCAGAGGTGCACTGTTTTGTTCCTCAGAAGAAGCAGCTACTGTTTAGGTGCCTTTCCCTTCAGTTCTGAAGGTGCACTGGGTGAATGCAAGACATTTCTCTTTAAAAATTCTTTAAAATTATGGGTACAATCAGAAAAGGGAAAGAAGGTATACTCTACATAGTACATTTAATACTGCTGGCTCCCTGTGTCTGAAAGTATTTAGACATTTGAGGCAGCCTGGGCAGCAAGTGCAATGGGCAGTGAGAACAAGCAGTACCCGCTCACTGCTGTTTGTGCAAAGATTACCTCCAGGCCCCCATATAGAGCTCTGGGGAGCATGGGACCATTAGCTTTGAAAAACTGTAATTACAGTTTTAGCTTTGAAAAACTGTAATTAGAAAGCTATAAAATTATCAGAAATCCAAGCAAACAGGCAGCATATTTAATTATCACAGGGTGTTGGGTTTTTCTTTTTTTTCGCCTACTTTCTATTATATATTGATGCTGCCAGCTCTTCAAATCACAGCCTTCACAAAACCCCATGAGTTTCACTCAGTATCTGCCAGTTAGCAACCAGCAGGTAAGAACCAGTAACCTTTAAAAGAAGGGTGCATAATATACGAGCCCTGTTGTTTGCACGTCCATGCCTTAGCAAAACAAAAAGCATGGGAAGAAGCACTGCCTGTATTCAAGAGAAGACACGTGTGAAATGCCTTACATATTATTCACTCATTTCAGAAAGGATCTTCAACAAATCTGTGTGCAAGTGGCTATTAAAAATAATAAATCAATTTTTGCAGATAAAAGGAGAATGGACAAAGTTATGAATATAATGCAAACACTGTTTCCACTGCAAATTTTTGTCAGAACTGAGGTCGTTGTCATTGTGAACCAAGAAGTTGCTTGTCATTGGGTAAAATTCATTTTCATATTTTAGGAGAAATACAATGTTCTCACATGACTAAAAACAATGTTTTCAGAGAAAATTACATCTCCCAACATTTTTGCAAAAGGCATATGTGAATATGGAGGGGAGGGAGAAAAACAACAGATGCTTTTAACATTTTAAAAATGAAAATTGCTATTTTTTTAAAAATCCCTATCTCCTGTTGAGTATATATAATGATAACAACATTCTGACCCTCAATTACTTCTGAAAAAGACGTGGGCTGTTTCCAAAGGATTGCCAGTGGGCCCTCTTGTGAGCTGGTAAGGAACTGCAAAAACCTTTCCATAAGAATACTTTCTCATATGAGTTTGCACTTAACAACCACTGCAACTCTATATAATGAGATTGTTTTTTTTCCTGCAAGCACACTTATCTATTATCTTAATTATCTTAACACAAGCTTTATACATCAGTCTGTATAGTATACCATATTGCAGTTAACAGCATTCAACATATATATACACCTATATAAATGTACACATATACACAAAGTTTTCAGTACAAAATGCATGTCACAACTCAGTGTACTGAGTTACCAGTCCAGAATCATGTCTGCTTTACTCCACACATACTTTCCTCCTCGTTTCAGGAACATCTTTTCATCAAATCCACTGAATTTTATTGCTGCTTCTACACCAACGTCCAGGATAGACTTGGAAGGCTCTTTCCGTCCATTTCTACAGTTCAGAAAACGCATCTGGAAAATCAGTATGAAATAAGTTAGAAAGTTAATTTGTAAAAGCTTAATTTTTCTACAGAATTAAGCAGAATGAACTTGCATTGCAATCCCACAACAGCCTGCGTAAGCATATAAAGAGTATCACTGTAGTCCTCAGATGGCTCAGAGGCTCACAGTTAGACACAATGACATACATTAGCAGGAACAAAGCCATACTCCAAATCCTGAAGATTTAATGCTTTTCTTCAACAGTACGTAAAAGAAGTAATTCTTTGAAACTCAGCTTTCAGGACAAGCTCTATATATTTAAATTACAGGAAAGCAGCAATGACATACATATACTTTAAGATTTGCAAGATTATGCATGCAAGTCAATGGCAGTTCCTCCTTAGTTCACACTTATATTCAGTTCGCGACGTGTTTGAGAGGAAGAAATTACACTTGTACTATACAGTAAAAATTATTTTATGGAATGTGTAGAAAAAAATTAAATTGGCTATCACTGTTGTACATATAAGCATATATTAGCATGCAAATATTAAGAATAAAACAAAGACTTACATATTCATCCAGAATGAGGTATGAATCCCTCATCTATAATAGATCAAAATAAAATATTAATACACAAATGAAAATTCTACTCTCATGAAAGTCAAGGACAAGACAAACAAATTATTCTTTCAAAGCCTGATCCAAGTCTTTGAACCAGAGTAGTGTCTTCCCATGGATTTCAGTGAATCTGGATCAAATTTACAGGAGTAAGTAACAGGATTACTATTATGACTTATCACATGAACAAACCTCAAATCATTTGAATATGACATCTTAAACGTCAAGTTTAAATGTGGGTTTCCAGCTGTATTCGGGTGCTCTAAATAATTTTCAAGTTTGCTGATAACTTCAACATCAGCAAAAATTACAGTTTTGCTTTCTAGAATGATTAAGTCATTTGCCAAACAAATGACATGACTATTTAAGCAGGGCTGTTTAATTATCGCTTCAGCAGACAGGGATGTCAGTGGTAATCTCCCAGATCAAAAAGATCTCAGGTCTGCACAAGGAAATAAGCCAAGAGTAGAAATAAGACACACTTGGTGAGCTAAATGGGCATCTCCTGGGTATCTCCTACTTGTCTGTCCACCGTCCTCCCCCCCAAAAAATTACCTTCATAAGTGAAAGGAGAACCAAGAGCACAAATTGTCTTTACTTTGATATTGAACCTTATCAGACTCCTAGGGAAGGCATATCCAGTTCCACAGGTATTTAGAGTTCACAACTCAACTATGGAAATTTCAGTTTCTACCCTTTTCGTGCTGATACTTTTTATATTCATGTAATTCAGAGGGCCACACAACACTGTGACAGGAATCCCACCAGCTTCCATAGGACTGAGATCAATGTATTTTTACTCTTTAATTAATAACTTTGTCCTCATTAAGAAGCCTTAAAGAAAATAAAATACTTTGGTTTCCACCATAACAAAACCAGGTGCTGACTAAGTTAAACTGTAGCTTTTCTAACCCAGTACTAATAGAAAAAGTGCTAAATACCATGACACCTACTAGTTATCAACTACCTTTCCAGCTAGCCACAAAATAAAGTTATGAAAGGACAGTCTCATTTTTACCTTCTGATTAGATTCAGGTACCAAACAGGAGACATCTCTGTGGCGTTCCAGGAACTGCTCAAAGTCTTCATCGCTGATAACAAATTTATCTGCTACTCTCAGAGCATCTTCCCCACTGTTTTCCCCTTCAATTATTAGGCACTGGAACACCTGAAAACAAAACACACCATAGTATGATTTCATGACTTTATGAGCCTCAAAACACTACAAAAACCTTCAGTAGTCTTGGTAGCAATATCTTTAATTTTTTCTGTCAGTGGAGCCACACTGGTAGAAACTGTGATTAAGTGAATACCATACGAAAGATTTAGCAAATTAACCTTGCATAGTTCAATATGCAATTACACAATCATGGTTCTTGACCAGATCTCCACATAAATCTTAACTGCTCTAGTCTTAATGAGGGCTCTGATAATCAAGGCCAAGAACAAACTTCTGATTGAACCTTGATTATGATAGTTATATTACAAATGCTGGTAAGTGCTATGTGGCATGCAGACTATCAAGTCAACCTGTATTCATTATTTTAACTTGATTGGGAACTGCAAGTTTAGCTAGCTTCAGATGACCACAAAAAACATAGAGAAGATTTCCCAGAAAAATAATGAAAGTTTGTCTACTTAATGAACTCCTTCTACAGGCCAAGTCCTCAAATACATTCAGAATAGACATTAGGGGAAAAAAGATGCCTTTGCCATCAACAAACTCAAAAACCCCAGTAAGAAAATAGGCCAGGAAGCTTGACAGAATGTTAAAAATGTATGTCACATTTTCTTTATGCTCCTTTAATAAGATTTTGCCCATAGTTATTTTTCTTCTGAAAAAAGTCATGTGTGTACACCTATTCCCATGAAGCAAATAGAATTACAGTATCATAGAATAATGAGAAACTATTAGACAAGTTGTCTCCTATTTCTAAGTCACATTATCTCTACCCATATTTAAACTGATAATATAATGTATCAATTAATACAGTGCTAGTAGACTATGTTATAATATATACACACTGTCCACTAATACTCTCTAACAGAACATTAATGTATGAAGTTCTATGCTGCTAATTATATATAATTGTACACTCCCTTCTCTTCATTTTCTCTACAGCATGACACATTTTCAAATATTAAAGGCCTTCTGTCTTATTTTTAAAATCATAAAAAAATAGATCTACACATGCTGAAATAGTAATTTCCTGTAAATATCACAACAGAGAAGATTCTTGACATATTGAGATCCATTTAAGTGCAGAACGAGAGACAACCCATCTCAACAACACATAGCACTGACAAGATGTCCCCTACTATCACCCCAAACTGGAGCTGGAGCTCTGACCAAGGCCATTAGACTTTCACAGAACTTCATTTCACCATTGGTTTTCTCTGAAGGGTGACCTATAATGCACACTATTTTCTTACCTTCCAGCGCACAGGGTTGAGTGCCTTGATATGCTCTTTCATATCTTCCTCAACATTAAATCTGTTGATCACAGAGTTTATTTTGAAAGCAACAGCATAATCTCGGCACCACTGCCTCAGTTTATGCAGATTTTCCACATGGTTCTTCTTTCCTTGACCACGGCCAATTAAAACGTTGACTTCCTCATTAAAACTATCACATGAAATTGCCAGAATGTCTAAATATTCACCTGAAAACAAGTTTCAAAAATCAATAAGCAGTATGTTTTTTTTTTCATTTGGAAATTGCTGTAGTCTGCCTGATTTCACTTCCTCATGATCTATCGCCAAGCATCATCCAACTACAGTTCTGTGAAATCATTGGATCAACCACAGAAACCACAGCAGCGCCATCTTCAAAAGGCACACCACCCTTCTAGCATTATGGAGACAGGCTGAGTTATTCTTTTATTATGCTATTGTACCGGAGAGGCAATTGAACTGACTGCATATGTTCAGAATGTGTAATTAACAGTATTTCACTGTAAGTTACTCTTGGTTCACAGGTACTGTAATCATAGAATATTAAGGTTGGAAATGACCACTAAGATCATCTGGTCCAACCATCAATACATTCCCACCATGCCCACTAACCATGTCCCTCAGAGCCGCATCTCCACACTTCTTGAGCACCTCCAGGGACAGTGACTTCATCACCTCCCTGGGCAGCCTGTTCCAGTACCCCACCACTCTGTCTGAGAATAAATCTTTCCTACTATCCAACCTGAAAATGAACTACTAAGATGCCATTTCCTAGCTTCCTTCCAGGAGGCTGCCCCAATCTGTTTCTCAGACCCCACCAGCACTCGTTTTGCACAGTGAGCTTTTCTTACCATACTTCTTGAACCACCGTTCTCTGATCAAACTGCCATTGCTCACAATGCTGACGCTTGGCAGCTTCAGCTCCTCCTTGCAGAACCGGACCAGCTGGCCTACAAATTCGCCTCTGTCCTGAAGAAATGGTTCTCCACCTGAGAAATTTATTTTCTCCATTCCTAGAAAAGGACCAAAGAATGATGTTATGACCCCGTCTGCCTATTGACCACTACTTTCCAACACCCGAGTCCAGTAATATTATGAGGGAACCTGATCACGGCAGTTACAGAATGACTTAGAATCATAGAGTCATGTGAGTTGGAAAGGGGCGTCAAAGGCCATCTAGTCCAACTCCCCTGCAATCAACAGGGACACCTACAGTTCGATCAGATCTCCATCCCGCCTGAACTTGAGTGTCTCCAGGCACAGCCATCCACTGCGTCTCTAGCCAACCCATCCCAGTGCTACACCATCCTTATAGTAAAAACCTTCTTCCTTATATCCAGTCTAAATCTCCTCTCTTTTACTTTGAAACCATTTCCCCTTGTCCTATCAGAACAGACCCTGCTAAAGAGTCTGACTTCTTCAGTGCCATTTGGTTCTGCTTGTGGTTCCCATGCATACCTCACCCTACCTCTCCCAGTGGCCCCCAGACTCACCTGCCTCCTTGAGCATTGATAGCCCCCGCTTGGCTTCCTCCAAGGGCAGCACGAAGGAGGTCTTGGCAGTGTGGAAGCAGAAACCGCACTTGTAGTTGCACTGCCTGGTGAAGTGGTAATTGACGCTGGTGGGCGTCGGGACCGTCTCGTCCTTGTCCTCCCGGGGTGCCGCGGGGGTGTCGAGGCTGCAGCCCGACCGCCGCCTCCAGGAGAGCAAGGGCAGAACGAGGGGCGTCAGCCCCCAGCACAGCGCGCTCAGCCGCCCGCGCAGCGCTGCCAGCACCGCCCGCGCCAGGGCCAGCGGCAGGTGGCCCAGCACGCCCAGCAGCATGGCTCGGCTCGGTTCGACCCGGAGAGGTGCACTAAGGTTCAGCTGGACCGGCTCGATTTGGCTCGGCTTGTCCCTGCTTGGTTCGAATAGGCACGGCTCAACTCAGTTTGATCAGTTTAGGCTAGTCTAGGCTCGGCTCGGCTCGGCTTTATGATGCTCGGCTCCGTCCGGCTCGGATCTCACACCGCAGTGAGGAGCCCGGCGCTCCGCTTTTAAAGAGCGGCGGCACAGCCCGCCCCGCCCGCCGCGGCAAGGCACCGCACCGCACGGGGAAGCGCCGGGTTTCGCTTTCCCTTCCCGATGAGAAGAAATTTGGCACCGAGCCCGCTCCTCTCGAGGCCGCGGTGTGGCCGTTGTCACCTCCGTAGGGCCGGGCACTTCCAGCACCTGAGGATTCCTACTGGGTGTGGGCTGCGTGGCTTTGGTTCTTGCAGTGGAAAAGGGCGAGGCAAGGTGACAGCTGAGCTTGTGTTCTACCGAGCGTGGTGAGGCCCTGGCATAGAGCAGCTACGGATGCCCCATCCCTGGAGGTGTTCAAGGCCAGGTTGGATGGGGACATCCATTTTGTGGCGGGCAACTCTGCCCACTGCAGGGGATTGGAACTAGATGATCTTAAGGTCCCTTCTGACACACAGAATCACAGAATGGCCTAGGTTGGAAGGGACCTCAAGGATCATGAAGCTCCAACCCCCCTGCCACAGGCAGGGCCACCAACCTCCACATTTAATACTAGACCAGGCTGCCCGGGGCCCCATCCAACCTGGTCTTGAACACCTCCAGGGATGGGGCATCCACAACCTCTCTGGGCAGCCTGTTCCAGCACCTTACCACTCTCATAGTAAAGAACTTCCCCCTGACATCCAACCTAAATCTTCCCTCCCTCAACTTAAAACCGTTTCCGCTTGTCCTGCCATTATCTACCCTTGAAAAGAGTTGACTCCCCTCCTGTTTATAGGCTCCCTTTAGGTACTGAAAGGCTGCAATTAGGTCACCCCATAGCCTTCTTTTCTCCAGGCTGAACAAGCCCAGCTCCCTCAGCTTATCTTCGTAGGAGAGGTGCTCCAGCCCTCTGATCATCTTTGTGGTCTTCCTCTGGACCCTCTCCAACAGCTCCCTGTCTTTCTTGTACTGGGAGCCCCAGACTTGGATACAATACTCCGGATGGGGCCTCACAAGTGCAGAATAGAGAAGGACAATCACCTCCCTGTCCCTGCTGGCCACCCCTCTTCTGATGGAGCCCAGGATACCATTTGCTTTCTGAACTGCTACTCTTCTGAAGCTGACCTGGCCCACTAATGGCTGGACCGTAACAGATGGGGTTTCAGCTTTCCCCTTAAGCCAGTATATAGGTTCTCTATCAGCCATCTTTGCTGGATCCATGTCAGCAGGGTGGGAAGAGAGAATTCCTGCTGTGTCTGGCCTTCATATCACCACCTTACAGATGGGTTGTTGCAGTATGACAGGAAACATCTCAGTTCCTGAGGGTTTCCAAAATTGTCTCGGAGTTTATCAACAGAGACCATTTCAATGAGTTGCCCACATGAGATGTGATCCACGTGCCCTTCCAGTTCCTTCAGATTTGTGTAAGACACAAGCTTAAGGATGAAAGCAGGCTTTTTTGGTAACCTTAGTTCCTCTCTCACTTACATAATCCCCTCTGCTTCGTGTTAGAAACTTTCTCACATGTTGTATCTTCTCTACTCCAATTCATATTACTTTCTCACCTAATTTCTAACTTATATTCATGCCAAGTTCAGCCAATGCAACTACACAACTTTCTCCCTTCCTTGAGTTGAACATCAATTGTGGGTAAAAATCAGGGACCGGACAAAGGACATCTGTGGGTTGGGGTCTATTTCAAGACTCCTTATCATGGAGAGCCTGTTGATGAGGCCTTCTTGTTTCTGCTACAAGAAGCACAGTGCTTGCAGGCTCTTGTGTCATTTTTAATTTAGATTAGATGTTATGGGGAAATTTTTCACTCAGAGGGCGGTGAGGCCCTGGCACAGCTGACCGGAGAGCTGTGGGTGCCCCATCCCTGGAGGCACTCAAGGCCTCCCTGGTGGGGGGTAACCAGTCCACAGCAGAGGGATTGGAACTGAATGATCTTTGAGGTCCTTTCCAACCCAAGCCATTCTATGATTCTGTGATCTTTTACTGAGAATGCTTGTGGTAGGTGGGCACAAGACCTTAAAGACTTCCAATAGTGCGTCTCATGTGGCAAAACATGTTTCAAAATATGTAATTTCCAAAATCAATTGAAATTTTTAATGATTACCAGTTTATCTCAACACAAGATTTACATCTGATGCAAAAAGACTCTGAGAATATGTCTGAGGAGTATCAGTAAAATAAAACATCAGCATTTTTGATCCGTGTTCCTTTTTGAAAGAGGGGATCTGTATTTCCAGAAAGAAAATGGACAGAGAACTTAACACTGAAGTTTACGGAAGACTTCCTGTTCTTCATAATTTTCTCTGAGCTTTCTTAGGAAATGGCAATTATGAAATCTCTCTCTAATTTTTGCCTCAACTGAGAGTGTTTTCAGATAATGCTCTCTGCATTACATTGTCTCGCTCCAATTTATAGGAGGGAGAAGAGGTTCTTTTTGATAAGTATATGCCTGACAGCAAGATTAAGACACAACGGGTCAAATGTTAGCCCAACCAGTTTATTACAAATCCTAGTTGCTTAGGGATATGGGGAAGGGAAGATGGGCGATAGAAAAGAGATAGGAAATAAGCAAGGAGTCTTCATAGAAAGCAAGAGAGAGATAGTCACCACCGTCGGTCCAGCGAGGTTCGTAGCAGATCCGTTGTTCTCAGGAACTCGTCTGGTCACCATGGGGGATGGGAGGAAGCCAGGAAGCTTCGCAGCAAGCAGGCCCCAGGGAGGGGGTTCTTCCAAAGAGGTTTTCCCCTCAGGGAATTCTCCGTCAAAGGTTACTTTGGGAGTTCTGCTCCAAAGTCCTTAGTTTAGTGAGGGCCTTTTTATCCCCCATTTCTCTGGGGTTTTATTTCTTCTCTTTTCTCTGTTGGTGTGACATACCTGGCCCAACATATAAGCCGCAGGGAGTGGTGCCCTCGTTGCCATGCACAAGCATTATTGCCTTTTGCAGTGGTCAGCTCCTTCAAGCTGCACCCCCGAAAAAGACTGCTTATCCCGCTTCTGCTTATCTTTACAATCATGAGCAGAGGTACTGTGGCACGGTGACACCCACCACTCACCCCCTTAGATAATCTGCAGTTGTCAGTCAGAGTCTTAGCACCAGAAAGGCCTCACGAGCAAGCTTTGAGACAAAAGAGAAAAACAGTTTTGTCTTTCACATACATGCAAAGCCCATGTCTGATAGCTACTGCAACGTAAACCCAGACCTGGATGTGCCCTCTGAGGATGTACAAGTACTAGCAATCTACAGTAAATGTTGCAAGCAATGACTGATTTTCTGGCCTACAGCCTTCAAGAAGAGGTTCGGAAAAGCACAGTGGTCTCTGTAAGTGGCAGGAGATCTGGCTTCCTCCCTCTGTTCCTGATAGCACTCCTGCAGTGAGAGAATAGCATCCCAGAACTCAGTGTGTTTCATTTCATCAGATATGCATCAAAAATATTTTCAATGTACACATAATTTTTCAGAAATGTTTGAATGCTGCTATTAATGGCAAACTGGATGGCAAAAAGACTCATGACTGGCATAGAAGAATTCAGCAGGATATACATGGCTAATACTGCTGTGCTCCCTTTTTGCTAGAAAAGCAGAACTTGAAAACAGGAGAAGAGTGCTTTTCACATAGTTAGCACATTTGCTCTTCAACATCATTTCCTGTTGTACAAAAGACAAAATGATAAAGGTACAGTAGAAGAAAGTGAAAAATGTTTAGTGTAAGTTAATTTCAAAACAGATTTATACTCTCTACATTGATTCTAAAAACAAAGATCTGCCTTGGAGAAAAAAAAAGGCAACTCCATTCTCCTCTATTTTTACCTGGCTATTTCTGTATAATTTGTTGTGAAGCACCTAAAATCGTGCACAAAGATAGTTTTAAGTAGTTAGCCAGGAGAACAGAAAGTCACACAAAAAAGTGATCTCTTAAACATACTATTAAAAGGAAAACAAGCACTGTCTGCTTGGCTCTGGAATGCTTGTAAACAGGGTCAGATCAATGTGGTGGGAGGGGAAAATGGAAAATGGAAAATGAAAATAAACATTCAGTCATCAGGGAAAGGCAGCAGTGCCATCAGGAAACAAGGAAAACAGACAAGCAAGGAACCAGAGAAGTCTATGAGGAACCAGGTCAGGTTTTCAAGCAAAACTTGGCTGTGAGTCAAAGAGCTGAATGAACAAAAATGTAGCAGATAAGCTTTAGTGTAGGGAAACGTAACACAGTGCACATTTGAAAAAATAATCGAAACCACATTTGCATAATGGTGAGCACTATTTGCATATTATGCATTATTTGCATAATGGTGAGTTGCACTTCCATCTGAGGAAAGACATCTCAGAGTACAGTTACTCCAACCTGTTGGCTCTGTAGGAGGCAACAGCCAAAAAAAGTCAACAAAAACTTAGTACCAAACATTGAGAATAAGAGAGATGGCATTAATTTGCTGTTCTGTGCAAACTGGGCACATAGAGCTATACTTTGAGAAGTGGCACAGTTCTGGTCCCCACATCTTAGCAGGACCTCCTGGTGTTAAAATTGTCCTTGGAACCAAATGAGCAAGGGGACTGAGCAGCAGGCAGCTCTCACTTCTGCATGACAGATCTGAGGGGGAAATCTGAGTCAGCTTTACAAAAACATGAAGGTGGTAAATAAGCTGAGTGTTGAACGGTTATTTACCAAAGTCAGCTATTTTATAAGTAGAGGGCACTTACTGAAAGAAGTAGGATATGAGCTTAAAGTTCAAGCTCCTAAGGAATCTCTTGCAGAGTGTACTCTCTTTTATATTCTATATTTACTCAGCTCTGGTGAGGTCGCACCTCGAGTACTATGTTCAGTTTTGGGCCCCTCACTACAAGAAAGACATTGAGGCCTGGAGTGTTTCCAGAGAAGGGCAATAAAGCCGTGAGGAGTCTGGAGCACAAGTCCTTTGGGGAGAGGCTGAAAGAACTGGGATTGTTTAGACTGGAGGAGGCTCAGGGGAGACATCATCACTCTCTACACCTGCACGAAAGGAGTTTGTGCTGAGTTGGGGGTTGGCCTCTTCTCCCATGTACTAGTGATAGAATGAGAGAGAATGGCCTCAAGTTGTGCCGGGGAAGGTCCAGTTTAGATATTAGGAAACATTTCTTCTCAGAAGGAGTGGTGAGGCACTGGCACAAGCTGCCCAGGGAGGTGGTGGAGTTACCATCCCTGGAGGTGCTCAAGAACTGTGGAGATGTGGCACTGAGGGACGTGGTCTGTGGGCATGGTGGAGGTGAATTGACAGTAGAATTAGATGATCTTAGACATCTTTTCCAACCTTTATGATTCTATTCCAGGATTCTATGATATTCAGAAGTCAACTTGGATATCTCCAAGGTGCAGTTTTCCAGCTATTTAAAGGGCAAAATGGGACTGCTGCAGGTTCTCCTATTTTACAATATAAATATTTCAAAGAACACAAAATCCACATTTTGGACAGCATCACTCACAGCAGCTGTCAAGCTGTAATCATACAATGTCCTGAGTTGGAAGGGACCCACAAGGATCATTAAGTCCAACTCCTGGCTCCACAGTGGAGCACCAAAATCCAACTCTATGCCTGAAGACGGTGTCCAAACCCTTCTTGAACTCCGGCACTGAGGGCCGTGCCCACTGCCCTGGGCAGCCTGTTCCATGCCCACCGCCCTCTGGTGCACAGCCTGTCCCTAACCCCTACCTTACCCTCCCCTGACGCAACTCCACGCCGTTCCCTCGGGTCTATCACTGGTCATCAGAAAGAGGAGATCAGAAACATAAACAAAAAAACATCTGTCGCTATCTTCTTTTCACTTTCACTTCCACCCCAGCCACGCCCAGCCTGCACGGAGCGTTTTCCCGCGGGGAGAATTCCTGTGATCCACCAAACGAGGGGAGGCGGAGCAGAAAACCCTTCCCCCAGAGACGCAGTCCTCGCTTTTCCTCACAGATACGGGTTAGTTTCGTTTCTCCCCGGCTCGGCGACCGCCCGCCCCTTTCTCCGCTCGCCCCGGTGCGGCAGCGGTAGCAGGCGGCGATGCTGCGGGGCTGCACAGCGGGGCCGCCGGGCCCCGTCCGCCGCGCCCTGCCCGCCNCGGGAGGTGAGCGCCCGGGGGGCCGCGGTGCGCTCCGTTCCGTGGGGTTGGCAGGCAGGTACGAAGGTTTAACTCTCTCCCGCAGTGCGCGGCGCAGATCCCGGAGGCCGGAGCGGTGCTGGACATCCTGGAGAAGTGCCCCGAGCGTCAGCAGAAGGGAGAGTTTCCCGTCGTGGTGTTTGAGGGGCTGGATGCCACAGGTAGGAGCGTGGTGTGGGTGAAGAGCAGTAGGTGTTGTTGGGATGAGTAACCACTATGGCTTTGAGGCACACCTAAGGCTTAAAAAGTCATAAAAAACAAATTATATTCAAAACTTCAAAAGCTCAGAAATTCAGAAGATCCTGCAGACTTATGACATGCATAGTTAGCTATTATAAATACCAGTCTACCTTCTCTCATTTGCTGATTTTCATTCTATGGTTGAATTCTTCATCTATGTGGACGAAGAAACACAAAGTGTGGCGTGCTGGAAATTGTAGTTCTTGTGCAGATTATGAAGCATATTTTTGTTGACGAGTAAACTCAACTGGAGCTAAAGTAGTGGTGGGCTGGCAAACTGGCAACAGTTTATCACAAGGAGAAGTATGAGTTGCTTCTGAATAATTTTGTTTTCTGTATTTTTATCAAATAGAACTGAAAATTGCTTCTAAAAAGCAAGTATTGGTTGATAGTATCCACACAGATTCTCACATAGAAAAAATGGATATATAGAGAAATTGGTATTCATAATGGATTTAAAGGAGTGAATCTAGAGAACTGGTGGAAGGGAAGAGGAGGTCCAGAGAGCTGAAAGTGGAGTAATTAATAACCTTTGAGTCAAGCTCATAAGCACTTTCCACTGAAAGCCTTATCACAGGGTACTCAGGCTACGCTGGTGTTGGAACATGTACTCCAAGTGAAAAAAATAAAAGCACTTTTCAGTTTTTAAAATTCGGCTGTATCTGAAGTGATATATAACAAATGTTTCCTTTTGTAAATGAAATGCAGGCAAAACCACAGTAACTCAGTCAGTTAAAGATGCCCTGGGTGCTGTTCTGTTAAGATCTCCGCCAGCTTGCATCAGCCAGTGGAGGACAATATTTGATGAAGAGCCAACACCCATTAGAAGGGCCTTTTATGCTGCGGGCAATTACATCCTTGCTTCAGAAATAGCGAAGGCATCCACTCAGGCACCTGTGATTGTAGACAGGTTTGTATGTTTAAGTCCTCTTACGTCAGTACCATCATCCAGTTGCTCAGTGGAAAGAAAGGAAAAGAAAGGAAAGAAAAGAGGGAAGAGGAGGGGAGGGGAGGGGAGGGAAGGAAAAGAAAAAAGAGAAGAAAAGAGAAGAAAAGAGAAAAGTTGCAAGGGACCTTAAGGGATCATTGAGTCCAACTGCCACTTCAAGTCAATGCCAATTAAATGTTAAAGCACATTACTGAGAGCATTGTCCAAATGCTTATTGAACACTGGCAGGCATGAAGCATCAACCACCTCTCTTAATAAAGGAAGTCTATATGTACTTTGAAACCCCAGGAATGTTTCAATAGATGTACTCTGACCTCCTCCCCTCCCATTGCGCAGAATTTGTTTGTGTATCTGTGAGTGGTATTTTTAACCAGCCTTAAAAACACGGAAATGTGTACAGTGTAGTACCTCATAGTGGTGGGAATGTTAATCACAAGTGAAATGGGTAACCATTAATAAAGATCATCTTCATTAACATGTGGTTGAAGACCGTGTTTGCTACCAAATTTGCTGCATATAGTGGTATAGAAATCACAAAAAAAAACTGGTTATTGGATTTGAAAATATTATGTAACACTCTCCTTTTGGTCCCTTTCATTGTATGAGAAGACTTTATTTTGATAGGAGTATCTGGAACATTTTACCTAATGTGTAGCTTCTGCCATACCTTTCAATTCATAATTCACAATGATTCTGACTATTATGCAGCAGTATGGCAATTCTGGGCACAGAATTGTTCATTATAGTTGCCTTCAAACTCCCAGCATCAACTACCTAGTCATTCTTTTACGTATAGTTATCATAGAATCAGCAGCATAGAATCATTTGAGTTGGATGGAACCCTTAAAGGTCATCTCATCCAACTCCTCTGCAATGAACAGGGACACCTACAGCTAGATCAGGTTGCTCAGAGCCCTGTCCATCCTGACCTGGATGAGGCATCTACCACCTCTCATGGCAACCTCCTGTGCCTTGCCTCTGATGTTATTGAAGAATTTGTGTCTATTCTAAAATGTCTTTCTGTCCATTCTGTACTTTTCTGACAGGTATTGGCATAGCACAGCTGCTTATACAATAGCCACTGAAACAGATGGGAACATCCAGAATCTTCCACCAGATCATGATGCCGTGTATAAGTGGCCTGAAGACCTGCTCAGGCCTGATCTTGTTCTTCTCCTAAGTGTCAGCCCTGAGGAGCGAGCCCGGAGGCTTGAGGGTCGAGGGCTGGAGAGAACAAAGGAAGAGGCTGAGCTGGAAGCTAACAGCTTGTTTCGCCAAAGGTATATTTTAATGAAGGGTAAGAGAATGGAGGCAGTCTTGGTTCCTGTGGAATCAGTAACAAAATGTCCTGCTTATATTATTGGGACAAGGATTCCCATATCTCTACATTTTGTGGAGGATTTTTTTTTTTTTTGTGGAAAAGATTCATGGCTGATGAGGAGGGTAAATCTTGTCATTTCTAATTAAAAGTGTTTGAAAGCTACAGGTAAATAATTTCGGTCTCCCATACAGTCAACACAGTCAGTGCAGCCTTCGGTGTGATTCAGCTGAGCAGATGCTAGGAGACAAGTGATCTGAGCATAAATATCTAGAGTCATCTGAGGTGTTCTAGCGCATCTTCAAGAGGCAGACAGATATGACACACAACCTGTGGACCCTTTCTGGATCGGCAGCTGGAAGCTAAATGAGGTTAGACTACATCACCTCAAGCAGCACTTGATACACGCATTTAGGCATCTGAATTACACCCTAGATATCCTACTTCAGGGTGAGCTGAACTGCTGACAAGGAACCACAAAATGTATTGACGATGTCATCATTTTCTGCAGTGGGAGCTTGAATAACGAGTGCTCTTGTAAGTACCTCCACATCAACACCTGGATGTAGGTGTCCATATACACAAATCTCAAAGCTGAAATTTACCTCTAGAGTTTTAGCATTTATATTGATGGCACATTTTAAAAAATGTATTGCTTAATTTTGACAGAAGCTCTGTGCAGACATACAGTTCACACAGCGGGGCCTGTGCAAGGATGGGTGTACTGAGAGAAAATGATGCCATTTAAAGATCATAGACTCACAGAATCATAGAATTGCTAAGATTGGAAAAGACCTTCAAGATCACCAAGTCCAACCACAATCTAACCATACCAACCTAACTCTAACAACCCTCCGCACCACATCCAAACAGTTTTTAAACGCATCCGGGGTGGTGACTCAACCACCTTATTGGGGAGCCTATTCCAGTGCTTAACAACCCTTTCTGTAAAGAAGTTTTTCCTGATATCCAACCTAAACTTACCCTGACACAACCTAAGGCCATTTCCCCTCGTCCTGTCACCTGTCACCAGTGAGAAGATACCAGCTCTCACTGCAGTCACCTTTCAGGTAGCTGAAGAGAGCCATAAGGGCTCCCCTCAGCCTCCTCTTCCCCAGACTAAACAGTCCCAGTTCCTTCAGTCGCTCAATCTTCCATGTTTTAATTCTGTTGCTTCTTGTTTCCTCCAGAAAGCCTTTGGTTATTCTGCTTGTTAATTATGTCAGCCAGGATGTGAGAACATTCAGAGTCGTTTGATTCGTCTCATGACTTGCAGCCTAAACGTTAGACATTATTAATTCTTGTGGGAACCGAGAAAATGATAGTCACATCCCCATTCACATCCTCAAAGACTAAATGAGAAAGAGTTCCGCGTTATGTGAAGGCTTCTATTCTGCCTAAGCATGGAGGTTTTCATCCCATGTTTCATGGCATTATTCATCTAGTTAGCAAAGCTAATCAGAAGAAAGAGCTAAATGATGTGTGAACTCTGTAATCTTTCTCCAGTTCTCCAGTGACTCCAATCTGAGATCGATCAGCGAGCACACCATTGCCATGCCATATAGTTCAGAGGCACATTGACAGGCTCCAGATAAATTAACTCAGGTGTTAGAAGCAGGATGCCCACTGTATGGCTGTTCTGGACAGTTTCTAGAGTGAAGCCATAAAGAAAGAAATACACCAGCATCATGCCATGTGAATATTGATATGGGTCTGGCAATCACTGTCAAGGAAACTATGCATTCTGAGGTTTTCCTAATCGTTCATTGCTCTTTGCAGTAGATTTCATACTTAGCTTCGTATTACATTTTTTTCCACTGTCTCTGCGGTGCCAGCACTTTCTTCTGAGACCGATGACTAATGCCAGTTCACATCCCTGCAATTTGTTTTATTACTCTTGTTTTCTTTTAAAATAGAATTGAAGAGTCGTACAGAAGGATGGTGAATCCTGCATGCCAAGAGGTTGATGCCAGTCCCTCCAAGGAAGAGGTTTTCAAGACAGTGCTGCAACTAATTAAAAAACACTGTGCCTTGTGAAAGCAACTTCTTTTTATTAACATTTAAAATATACTTTTTATTGTCCCTTTATTTCTGCTAGCTCAAAATGTCCTATGATGTGCTTTGTTCCCTAGAAGAACCTTTTATTTCTTCTGCCAACAGCAATTTGGTCAGGTTACCAGTTTCACTGATGTCTACTGCACTTTTATGTATGAAGCAAAATAGCGCTCACAAATTGTTCAGCATTCCTGGTAAAGCCACAAGCCTACCACAGTCTTACACAAAGTACGTGAGAGTGCTCTCTGACACTGCGACATTTCAAGATGCTGTCAGGTTGTATCATCATCGTGATGAGAACTTGTTCCTGCCTTCACTATGTACCAGAATTCACTGATTGCAGCAGGAGCATGAAATGTGCAAGGGGAGGATAAAATGTAATCCAGCAGTAAAGCAATAAGATGATCATAACATTTAGGAACAGCCCAATGTTTCTTACTGGAATAGAGGATGAGCTGCTGTGATGAGCGTCCTGTAAGAAATGTCTCATAAATATGGGCTAGTAAGTACCTGGGACTCTAAGGAATACAGTCCATGTCTGTCAACATATGCAAATGAAATGTCAATTCATTTCAGAGGAAAAAAAGAGAGCACTGACATGTTAGAAGCAGAGACCTGAGAAGAACACAAGATTAAAAACATTGGTTAAATGATTGTTAAAATATCTTCCTACAAAGTATTTTCCCTATCCTATAGGTTTGCCAGTGTAAGTTTTTGTTCTTTTTGAGAGAGTGTGAAATGACAAAATGCAGAGAATTGGAGCAATGAGGATGATGGTACTCCAATTTTACTTGTATGTTGTTTTTTTTCCCCACATGTTGAATACAAAAGCAGGCTACCAGCAAGACTTCAGCTCTGCAAAGGCTTATTTTTATGTACGTTTGTTTCACTGTTACTCATAACTATAAAGCAAAACATATGGATAAGCCTTTGGGGGTGTCAGAAGTGAACTGCAGTTCCAGAAAAAAAAACACTAATAAAATGCAATTTGATTTAAACCACTATGCTTACTTTCCTGTGTTACACAAGTATAATTGTGAACAAATCTGTCTTGTAAATTAAAATGAGTAGTATTGCATTGGTTATATCCAATCTTTATATAGAAGGTGATAGAATAACTTCCAAACCCAATAATTTTAACGTAAATAAGTTTTATTCATGCACTCTTTTATCTTTGTGAGTATACGCCATTAATGTAATGTATTTATACATACTGATAATGTATGCTGCTGTGTTTGGTGTGTTATTCTGAATAACAGTAGCCTTGGGATCTGCCATGCATGTAGGCTGGAAATACATCCTTGCAGGCGATACACTTACGAAGCATCCAGGTATTCAGTTATCCTCAGATAGAGGAATTCCACATATGGAGGGCATCACTGCACATGGATCACTAGGCTACCAATAAATAATACACCTGACCTAAGCATTCTGTAGCTTTTCCAGGTGAGAGAGCATCTGGCCTGAAGAACATTGAACATTTTGTGCCAAGCAGGAGTTCCGCTGAGGTGTGAACTGTTTTGCTGGGAAGTTTAATGGCCACAAGAGGTCAGGATTTTGGTTTCAGTGCTTAAAGATCTGAAGCTCCAAACAATATTATGCAGATTGAGGAATTTAGGCTAAATCTTAGTAGATCAAATTGTTTTTTTGCATCTTTGGAACATGATCCAAGAAAGACTGGGGATGGGCCCATGTCATAATGCTGGTCCATGACCATGAGCCCTTGCCAGGCAGTCCCAAGCACGGTCATCCTTCAGCATCTCCATTTATTTACCGCTGGCCAACCCATTCTTGAGGCCAGACGTTTCTGAGCTCAGATGAAGGTTGTCAACCTGAGGGCAAAAGACATGCCAAAGAATGTTTGTTTTATTACTACCCCAGTAAATATAGCAATTGTTAATTTACTGATTTATTAATGTAGATCTGGCTTTAGGATGTGCAAAAGATCCTACTGCTACAGTCTTCAGAGCATCTGGGGTGTTGGACCAGGAAAGTACACATACAGAAACTTAACTTTGAGATTCTTACTGCTACATTAAAGTCAGTGAATCCAGCTCTTACTGAAAAGCAAACACATTTGTAAAGTTCAAGTGTTTCCTGAGGTATAAAACAATACTTGTATTGGCCTGAGTTAAAATTTTTGTGTTTTTTTTTTAGTTATTAAAACCATCTCTGAGAGTTTTATGTGAGAGACTTTTGCTTGACATTGTATTGCATTGCATTGTGTAGTACTCACCACAGTATTTTAAGCATTTTTTTTCCATTTTAATGTAATTTACTGCCTTTTTTGTGTGTTTATTTATTTATTTATTTGTTGGATAAGAGAGGATCAAAAGTTTACATAAGGTGGTATTCAGTTTCTTTAACACAGACACTGAGGGTCTGTTCATCTCTTTGAGGTAGCTGAGATGTCTGTGCAGAGCTGCCAGCCATGACACAAGACATTTGGGTGAGCTGTTCATCTGCAGAGTGGCAGCTGGAGGCCTGCAGGGATACCATATGGTGCCTAAAATGGCACTGCTCACACTTTTAAGCAGTGAGAGGTTAGAAAACAGTGACATAGCCTGTTTGTCTGTGCCTGTATTAGCAGGTGGCATGGAATGAGGAGAGGAGCTAGTGCAGCTCCCAGTGTGTGCCTTACAAGTATTTTGAAGATTAATTTCAGATGAGATCTAATCTTGTCACATGCGCTGGTCTTGCATTAGCAACTGCTATATGTTCCTGCACCAGATCTGCTGTTTTAGCTTTGGATGGAGCTCAGTTCACCAGGACTTGTACGCAGTGCAAAGCAAAGCCTAGTAAGAAGGGGTGGTCATGGATACACTTTGAACGCATGTTCCTGATCCAAGCTAAGATGCTAACATAGATGCATGATGTAGATTCAATGTGCATCTTTTGCATATTGCAAGTGGAGCAGAAAGGCTTCCTAGGAACCAAAATAGAGTTTGGGTCCTGTACCCTCACCTCCAGACTCAGGGCTAACCCTGAACATGCTACAGCATGGTCCATGCTGTTCTGTTTCTTGTAGTGGTACCCACTAGATGGGAGCAGGGGAGAATGGGTTATGGATTTCTTTGTTCTGTATTTTGTGTGCTCTCTCCATATCATTACCAGCTTCTAGAAATTTGCCCAGAAATGTGCATGCTGCCTCTGCTATCAGTTCCTGACAATAGTGGAAGAAGGAAAGTCAGGGGACTTTGATGGAAGGAAAAATGTCTTTCCAAGGCCAGGATGAACAAAGACCTCAAATACCTCAAATGAACAATGAGTCATTGCTAGCTGTCTGTTAGAATTCATTAGCTTTTTCAGTCCCAGTTCCCCTGTTTTCTTAATTTGAACATTTGAAGAAGTGCATAAGATGGAATTGTTACTGCAGGGAGCTGAACTAACTTTGATCTTTTAAATGGAAAAGTGTGTTCAATAAAATTAAATCAGCTCCTTTGTAAAGACAAAAATCATCACCCTCTGGCATAATTTAGCTAAAGAGATGTAGGATTTAGGTAAATATGGAGTCATTGTAATATGAAACAAAACTTGAATACCCTGTCATTAGTATAAGCCTTCATTCTGTGTTACCAGCTGGTCAGCTGTGACCTTTCATTCAGCCACAGAAACAGCGCATGTCACGTACTCCCAAATAGGAGAAATATGAAGGAAAGTGCTCCCATGTCTGCATATGCGAAGAAGCAGACAGATAAAACCCTTATTTAAGTCTGCAGCAGGCACAGGAGGAGTTCCAGCAGGGTCATTTACTGTTCCTGCTGTCCACATCTGTCAGTGCCAGATGTGCAGTGCAGGAATAGTGCAGCCTGCACAGCTGCTTCAACTTGGAGTTGGATTTTTTCGTGAAAGATAATGTGAGCAAGCAGGCACATCTCAAGAAGACAAAATTAAGAAGTTCTCAGAGGATCTAGACCACCTCCCACAGCTGGAAGTTTTCTGGGCCAGTGACTCTAAAGCTTTTGTCGTTTATGTGAATACCCTCCTAGAGAAGCAGTTCCAAATACAAGTCTTTCTTGGTTTTAGTGGTATTGGTCAGGCTTGCATTAGGTTGGAGTGGTAAGTAACGAATGACGTACCGTGCTAATGAATCTCAGCTATCTTAAGGATATTTTTAATTTTCACTCTAAAATCTTAGAATGATAGGATCACAGAACCACGGAACCATATAATCAGAATCACAGGATGGTTGGGTTGGAAGGGACCTCACAGCCCACCCACCCCACCCCTGCTGTGGGCTGGCTGCCCCCCACCAGCTCAGGCTGCCCAGGGCCCACCCAACCCAGCCCTGAGTGCCTCTGGGGATGGGTCACCCACAGCTCTCTGGGCAGCCAGTGTGAGCACCTCACCACCCTCATGGCAAAGAAATAGAGTACAATGCTGTTGTTACAAGTTGCTGAAAAATGCTGTCATCTGAGTTTTCTCACTCTACAATATTTTACAGGAGCTGTCCTCTTAAGAGCAATATAGACATCCCTAAATAATGCATTTCATTAATTTATTTATTTATTTATTTTGCCCCCAAAAATGGGGGTTTTGCTCTACTTTTACATTATCTACAATAAATTTATTTGGTAAATGAATTATATGTTATTTTAGTGAACGGAAAGCCCTTGCAGTTAGCTTTAACTTGCAGATCTCAGCATTGGAAATGGCATTGGGTTTAACTGTGGTATGTGGGATCAGAAGCCTTTATCTGGGTGTGACTCAGCTCCCCCACAGCAGTGTAGCTCTGCAGCTACCACCAGCACTGCCATATGATGCTTTTAGTGCAGAGAGGAGTGCAGCTCCAGAGTTCATCTGCTTTACAGCCACAGCTGCCTCCCTCAGAGGATGCATCATCTGGACAAAAAACTGCTCTCAAGGTGCTGTAAAAAGCCTCTCCTCTACATGTGTGGGAGTTCCACTGAGCAGGCAGATAGGAAATGATCAGAGTGCGGGCTCTGCATAGGAAATTGTTACTTGTTTATTTGCAGCTGCAACACAGAGGAAGCACCTCTGCGTTGCATTGCCAGAGACTACTTAAAATAGACTCACTTTCTCAAAGTGTTTGATCTTAATAAGAAATTGCTTGGCATTTCACAAAGGTTTTCCTAAAAATCTGAACTTGTTGGGTCAAAACCTGTTCCTCTCATAACCCTGCAGAGACACTCGATCTGAGGGGTAAGATCAAAAGAGCAGCTGAAGCACTGTCCTGGAGAAAGGGCGCAGAACACAGCCTCTCCTATCAGTAGATTCACCAGCAGTCTTGGAGGTTCACCCCAACTCAATCCCTGGGATTCTTCAGAAACTTGATGCCAGGAGATGCAGGAGGACCCTCAGGGAGGGCAGAGGAGCCATAACAGAGAATAAGAGGAAAAACAGAGGATATTCATATAAATGGCAGACTCAGAGGAACACATATTTCCCTCCTGAAGGTCATACCATCAAGGGCACAAAAAGCACTGTAAATACTGCATTAAAAAAATAAAATAAAATCAAAAAGTAGAGATATTCCTGTTCCAAACATTGATCGTCTATTATAGGGTCACACAGATGCAGGATTACAATGCTGCAGTGCTGCAAGGAAGCAGGACTGGATGTACAACATCCTGAGAGATAGCTGTGTGTGTCTGTGCCTGTATGTGTGTGCACTTGTTGGGAGATAGTGTAGGGATTTAAATCTGTCTCCGAATCCATAGCTTAGTTCGATGACAGGAATGTTTTTGAAATGCCTCCTGCATGGAAATTTCATATGCGTCCCTAAGGGATGGCAACTGTGGGTCAGCAGATCCCAGAAGCTCCCCGAGCTGCCTATGTGGCTCCCTGGTGAGTAAAAATGGGTGAACATGCCTAACCTGATCTGTGCAAGGGAAACTCCACTGGGTATAATGCTCCACATGTATGTTCCTTCCCCAGGAATGCCATTTAGCACACCTCTAAAACCACTGCATATGTCTTCACTGTGATTCCTTAGTAGAGCATGACTTCTCTCACACAGGAGAGAGAAATGTGCTGATTTCTTAATCTTTTCCCTACAGGGCTACAAGAGCAGGAACACTCTTATTCCCAAGGCAATTTTAGCCTGACTCTTACCTGGGAAAAGAGAAAGAGATTCAATTTTTAAGGTAGAGTAAAGCTCTCCATGGTTATGTCTTCCCAGATTGCATTTTGTCAATCTCCTGTACAAAGGAAGAGCATTTCCATCCCTGTATTTTCAAGGTCAGTGTGTGAGCCCTGGCAGTCTTTGCACTGGTAGGAAGAAGGATTTAACACGGACCTTCTGCTCAGATTTTCCATTGTTATGCTTTTGGAGGCCTTTAAGCTGTGCATAATTGCTGCACTGAGTTCCTTGATCAAAGCCTACACTATGTAAGCAACTCATTTAGAGTTCTGGCTCCATCTTTGGGAGGTAGATATCAAAATGTGCTGTGTTGATCAATTTTCAGAAAACATCACCAGTAGGGATAGGAGAAGTGTTTTGTACATGGTTAAAACACTCAAACCATACCTAGCAACACAAGAAGCTGCCCAGGAAGCTTCTGAAGCTCTACTTCTGTTCATATACTTCTTTCTGCCTTCACCTGGGACTACAAAAGGTAAAGCGATGAGAAATCCCACTCTCAGAGGGGTCTGTATCAATAAAACCACAATAGGCTTGAAGGCTTCACGGGAGGCTTATTCTCACCATTGTTTCACCTCTCTGTTTGAGGGTTTGTTTTTGTTTTGTTCTTTTCCTCAGCAGCTGCACTTACTGAGAAAGAAATGAGAATATTATAGATGGTGCTGGTTCATATCCTGCAGGGAAAAATAAAGAGGTGAATGATTCTAGCATTTCCCACTGCCAAGTTAAGGAGCAGAATCTGAGGTATTGACACAAAAGGGAGTAAAGAGATGGCCAGTGGGAAGGAAGGATTGAAACATTTTGGCCATCTAGCTCTTAGTTTTAGTTTATACCCTACAGAGAAACAGCTTCCTAGTAATATCAGACCTTCCTTTGCTTTGGTTTACAGTACTGGGGAGAAAATGGGCAGAAACATGTTTATACAAAGCAGGAGAAAAGCCAGCAATGCTTGTTGCATCCAACCATGCCATTGCTATGGCTGGCTGCAGCAGAGAATGCCCTGAATCCATCCTCAGAACATCCAGAATGGCTGGAGCACCAAAAAATAAGACGAGAAGTAATGGCCTTACATTGTACCAGGGAAGTTTCAGCTTGGATATTAGGAAACATTTCTTCTCAGAAAGAGTGGAGAGGCACTGGCACACGCTGCCCAGAGAGGTGGTGGAGTCACTGTCCCTGAAGGTGTTCAAGAAACTTGTGGATGTGGCACTGAGGGACGAGGTTAATTGGTATGCTGGGGATGAGTGGATGGTTGGGCTAGGTGATCTTAGTGATCTTTTCCAAGCCCAATAATTCTATGATTCTATAATTCTATGATTCTAGGAACATTACTGTTTGCTTTTGTCCCCTGGGATGCAGACATTGTCAGTGCTGAATGCATGGTCTTCAGAGCTGAGGTAAGCCACAGAAGCCTGGAAGTGCATCTAGCTTCTTTCAGAGCAGTTTTGGTTTAGATTTTTAGTTTTGGACCACTATAGATTATCACTCTGAGCTCTGATATTTTTTCTCAGCATGGGATTGATAGGTTCCACATGGTGGATTTGGAATCTAAAGTCCAAACATGAAGAACCTCTGTGCTGAACCTCTAGTCTTTCGCAGGAGCTGTGTGCACTCAGATCAGCAGGTCCTGCACATTGGTTAGAGGTGGTTAGTATCTCACCTTGCTTCAGGAGGTTGAAGACAGAAGTTTACAGCCTCCAGATGTAATTATTTTCATGTGCTTCAAAAAGAATCAAATACTTGAAGCAATGTATGTGAATTGTTTGAAGAAACCTCAGAAGACCACTGTCCTCATAATCTGTTTTAGAGCATAAAAGGGCATCAAAGGGGCAAAATTTCTCTGACATAAATGTCTCATTTCTTTTGTGAAACATTTTCTTTTCATCCCAGACAGTAGCAGGAATCTTCAATTGCATGTTGTTATTTGCAACAAGGGCTGTCTGCTGCCCTACATGACCTACTGATGTCCCCTATGCCCTGTGCTGTCTGGTTCAGAAAGGAGTGCTGCCTCTAGATATTAAGTTCCTCTTATTTTGATCTCTGCAAAAAGTATTATACCTCCTGTACCATGAAATCCTCCCTCTAGGGCCCAAAGGGAGATGCAGGAGCCAGGTGCCCCTGAGATGGCTCAGGAGTGGAAAGGCAGAGCAGAGGCCCACCACTCAGGGGAGGTGACCCCAGTTTTTGGAAGCTTTCCTCAGAGGTCTGGAGGCCCTGGGGCAGGGTGGCCAACATCTGACAAAACAATCTGCTGGAGGCCTCCTGGAGGGAACCTCACAGAGCTTTCTGACGCTCGCCCAGACTGTTCCACATAGGGAGCAGATCTGGCACGTGGGATGTGAACACTCTGATTTCAGAATGCCCTGTGCCATAAATTCTATCAAAGCGCTGCACAACAGACAGCTAGCTTTAACCCACGTCTTTCTCCAGTCACATGCCTGCAGCTGCTGAGATGCCAGGTCTTTTTCTTTAAAGTTTCTTTTCTTGCAGTGTTTTTATTAATACAGTGTATCAGACACGCTCATGTATGCAGGGAAGTCTGCAGCGCATTAGAGTTATGCTGTATCTTCTGATATTGTTTTCTGTTGTCCCACAGCCCATCCTTTAGAGACTGTGTACAGATGATATGCAGCCACGAGAGGGAGTAAGAGTGCCAAATAAAACGATTTGGGATTTAAGGAGCAGTTATAGCTCCAGATAAACACAACAGCATTCAGGCAATATAAACACACAAAACATAAAGAGGAAGAACAGAACGGTTTAGCTCAGAAGGTATGCGGTCTTATCTAATTGAGGAAAGCAAAAAGACAGCTTAAAGCCATTTTGATACATGTGGTAAGCATTTTTTTTTCTTTTTTTTTCATTGTTTTTCACAATTCTTGATTTCTTTCTGTAGAGAGAAATGCCTAAACTGCCTAAGCTACCAAATGGCACAAAGATGTGGCCTTCACGTATGCCCTTCTGCTACCCCTCTAAGAGAAAAGGGAAAGAGGTATATTAAATAAGGTGATTCATATGATCCTCTGTTGCACAGGATTCAAACACAATACTTTATTCTTACAAGAGCACTGCTGAAGCAAGGTTTTCCTTTTCTATCATTGTTCTCTCCCAAACCAGATCCTCTGAGATAATTATGTAACTAAAACTGACAAAATGCACAAGAACTGCATAAATGAAGTATCTAAATAATACTGTGTTCCCATTCCCCTTATGCCTCATTTGCTTTATACGTCTGAAGTAAATGCATTCTAACTTCTTCCCCTGTCTGAGAACTAAAGATGTTAATCCACTAAAGAGAGTAAAAGGCTTCTATGTCACAAGTACCTGGGCTTCACTGTCTTTGACTGTTATAACTAACATAAAGTAACTGGATTTTTCAATGATAGTGTTTCTTGAACAAGTGCATCCTGTTCTGGTTTCTCATTCAACTGTACAGAAGGTGTGCCACAAGGTTACAAACCAGTGATTTTGATTAAAAACTCCAGATGCCCAGAGCTCTGCAGCGATGCATGCGCTACATTGATCCATTGTCCTATTACCAAAGTGTCTTTTGTGCTCTTGAGTTTTATCAGTTTGCTTTATTGTAATAAGTTCATTCAGGCTGCAATAATTAAGGGCGTGCCAGATTTTTCCATAATACAATCTTATTTTTCAATGGGCTATAAAATTTCACTCTTGGCTGCAGCTTGATGTATGTAGTTGAGAACCTGCTGCTTTTAAAGTGTTTTTGAATGCCTTGAAGCATTCTTTGAACAAAATTGGGCCATTAAGAATAGGGGGACTGCACTCCATAATATGCTGCTTCTAAAAATCTCTTTCAAGTCAGTAGGAATTCCTCCCCCTCCTTCTCCTGATATCTTTCAGGCCACAAGTAATGGAAGGAGCCATAGGAATTAATGGTGTTAAGAAATTACAAAATTGCATTGTGCAGGGAACATGTTAGCTCCACACTGTTACACTGAATTTTGATCTTAAAGCAGGGGAAAAATTTACTGTTGAAGAATCTGTTGTGGTACATCAACAACTGCATGTACTTTGTAAGTCCATACCTCTTTTAAACAGCATAAGCAGCAGTATCTGTGGCAAAACTTGCCTCAAATCTGTCCTTTTAATACTCCATTTTTAAGTTTCTTATAATTTTGCCAGGATTTTCTGACTTGAATGTCAGAAATGTGCCTTTAGATTCTACCACACAAAAGCTACCAACATCTCACACGGTCACAGGCCTCTGGGGTCTTCCCATTCATTGCAGCTCAGAGGACATTAGCTAAGGGTACCTAATGGCCCCATTGTGAGTGCAGGCTGATGATGAGGCTGTGCAGAGCTCAGCATCAATGTCGCTGTCTGATTGGAAGAATGACTCTCTGACACCAGGGTAAAGATCAAAAATTGGCTATGAGCCAAAAGCAAGGAGCTACACACTCAAATGCTGACAGTGGAGCACTGCATTCTGCTTCTGTTGGTCTCTGTATGTATTCCAAGGGGAAGAGCACATCACTGTTGGAGGCCCAAGTTGTTGGTCAATGAGATAAGACTCACAAGGTTCATTCTAAGGGGACATTTCTCCCTATCTTTGTCTCACACGTGACAGAAGATGATGGCATTCAGAAAATGGATCAAGATGGGCTTTTAGTGAAACCTCATTAATAAGAACCCTTGTCTCACAATAAAATTAAAGCAGCAAAGGGCTTGCAGTCATGGGAATGTTGGTTGGGTTGCTAACGGGGGGAAACAATGCTCAATGCTGACCTCTGACTGTGAATCCTAAACAGGGGGTAAAAATTTTCTCCCCAGCTCTTCCAAAGATGCAACATGTGATCAGTTTTTTTTTTTTTTCCAAGTTGATACCAAATTTCTGGAGAAAGCTTGCACCCCAGAGGTGTCCCCTGAAGAGCTACCTCCATCCTGTGACACATAGCTTCTTCCCTGGCACCTCTGTCTCTTTTAGTCATCTTCTCCATCATTTCCTTTACACAGACAGATGGGCCAAGGCCAGAGGCAGATCCAGATGAGCCCCAGCACTCTTGCAGGGTCAGGTCAAACTCCATTTCTGGGCAATCACTTATTATTATTATTATTTTAATATTATATAATTTTATATTACATTAAATAACTTCTTTTTCACAGGTGTCAGTTAAGCGAGTGTGCTTCTCCTTGTAGAGCCTACCAAGAGACTTCTGATGTCTGCAGCAGCGCTGGGCTTTCAGAGTGGCAATTGGTGTCAATGAGAATTATGCTCAGAATAAAGAAAGTGCTCTATGGTAAGTAAAGTGCCATAAAACAACATTGTATAAAAAAAAGCTGGGGCCTGTCATTTCAAGTCAGGGTTTACCAAGTGAGGAGAAAGTATTGATGTGAATATTTGTGTCCTCGTCCATAGAAGGAAAAGAGTGAGAACTATTCATGTCATAAGGATACTATCAGGACAAATCCATATTGGAAGCATTTGTGTACGATCGTAGTGGAGTCGTAGACAAATCCATCATGAAATGACTGATTTGTTTCCCATGACCGAAAGTTTCTGTAGGGTTATTCTGCTGAAGCTTTATTTTGAAAAAGACAATAAAAGTAAAGCTTTCTCAATTTATTTCAGCACAAAATATACATATATTTATTTATTTGCTTGTTTGTTTGTTTGTTTTGCTACAGACAGAAAAAAAAAGGTTTTAATTTATTCAAAAGGGTCACTATGGCTTGATGTAATAAGATATTTTCCCTAGACATAATCTTTGGCGAAAAAAAAAAAACCCACATCAGTTTCAATTGGAGTGGAAACATTGTGAAATGTCAGAAACTAATTGGGAAAAAAATAAAATAATTCTCTAAGATATTTATTATTTTGAGGAAGATGTGGGAGATGCTGTTGTCAATGGCTACCTCCAAATGACTTCAGTGGGGCTAAAATTCTGTGGGGCTAAAGTGCATCCGCGGTATCAAAGTGTGTATGGTCTTTAGTAACAGCATTTCTGCTTTCAAAATTGCATAAGTTCAGAAAGAAATATAGCAAGAGAGCTCAGTGTAATGGATTACCAAGGTACCACATTTAAGAGAAGTGTGATTATTGCTGACCAAACTAGATAAGGACTACATGCAAATAAATCAAAGGAAAATACATATTAATATTGGTAAAAGTAATAATAAAGCATAATTCTGACAGCTTCTTTGGAGTGAGGATCTGCTTGAGGTGAAAATCAGGATTAAGTCAAAGAAATTAAAATGGTACTGATGACAAGGACATCAGACCCAGGTTCATCCGGACAGTCAAGAAGCAGCTTGGAGCAGGTTTCATTTCAGTCTGTGCATTAAAATTGTGCCACACATTTGAGTAAATTCCCATAGGAAACCTAAGGCTGAACCCAGGCAATTTAAATGAAAACACGGTTTTAAACAGACAGTGGTTTGGACAGGGTGATTTTCTTCAGCTATCTTGCTTTGGCATATGTTGTTATTTTATTCAAAAGAATACATGTAGTTTGAAATCATTATATCTCTCATTGAAGACAGATTGGGTAAAACTCCTTATAAAAATATTTCATATATTTTCTAAATGCTTTCTCCTGCCAGAATCGGCAAGGGTGCATTATCTGGAGTGCAATCAAATGTCATGCTAGAAAAGCACTAAAGCCTTTTTAATTAAAAACGTCATAAAGGCTTAAGTAAAATTATAACTGCTGGTTACTGTAATCTTCTTAGAGGAGTCCTTGTGTGTGTAGATGTGTGCTTGTGCATGTGTGAGTGGGGTATAAGTGCAGGGGAAAATGAATCCTATGCAAACAGAGGAATACAATGTCTGCAAGGGTTGATCTGAACTTGCAGCTGCGCACACCCCCAGCCAGGCTGTTAACCCTTCCTTGCTCCTGCTGGAACACTTCACAGTTTCACAGGTTCATGTATGGAGCAAATGCAGTGCAAAGGTGAGCATGGCTGTTAAGCAAGATGTGGATCTTGCAATGGATGTGTGATTTGAAAGTTACTACTTCAAGACACATTCTGCTTCCAGCCAAATACAATCATAGTATCATAGAATAACCCGAGTTGGAAGGGATCAACAAGGATCATTGAGTCCAACTCCTGGCTACACACAGGACCACACAAAAATCAAACCATATGACTGAGAGCATTGTCCAAGTGCTTCTTGAACTTTCTGCCCCTATTCCCATCCCAGCAGTAGCAGGAAAAGAAAGCATTTCCATCTCCAGCTATCTGCTCCCTTTCCTTTTTTACACACTTTTTCCTTCAGTACTCTCTTAACTAAGCTCCATCGAGACTTCATCCTTCATGTCCCCTTTTCCACTTCTGCTCACCTCAACTACACCCCAAGATCTGCCGCCACTCAGCCACCAGGAGCAACACTGAATTTTGCCCACATGGCCCAGAAGTCTTGAAAGGCTGTTTAAAGTTGTAAAGATCCTGCTGCAGTATTCTGGACTCGCACTTTATTCATGCTTGTCCGTTATATTAGCCATCAACACCATGTAATTTCAAAAACCAACCATCAGCACGTTGACACTGACAGTTTAGACATAATATGATGATGGAGGTTTATTCTTTAAAGGACACACTTTGGTTTTGCCACGAGACCCAAGCAAAATTGCATTTCTGCAGCTGCTGACTGCAAGGCAAGCTGAGTCACCAAATGCCCTGCTCTAGCTGCTACTGGTATAATTTTTATGGGGTGTTCCCTTATGTGGATACAGAAGATGTACCACAATTTGGACTGAAGAAAATTTAAATATTTTGAGAAAAAAAATCAGTGAAGTGGCTTGAAAGCTGAAACATCCCATCATTACAAACTCACTGAAGCAGGTTAAGATCACAGTCACAACGATCCTGATACTCCCAGGTGTGTGCGCATATTCTGGAAGCCCTGGGATAGATAAAGTACACGTTTGCATACTGCTGCTCTTGCACTTGTGTATTCTTTCACATCTGTCATTAAAAATAAATAAATAAATAAGATTGGCCTGGTTGACTTCATCTAAGTGCTCAATGGCATGTGCCACCAAAGTAATTTTAAATCATTTTGATTTGTTACAGTGAGAACATAATGGAAATGAAAACTCATTGGCACTTACTTTCCAGTTCTTCAGCTATTCCAGGTGTGTTTATTTGCAGTTCATGAATTTTAAATCATGAACTCCTCGTGTTAAAAAAAAAAAAAAAAATTGTGATGAATCACTTGCTTCATTCTTCTTGTATTATGAAGGTATGTGCAGTATGTCCAAGTACTGCGGTGGTTTAAATGATGTCTGCTTTTGTCTTTTGGTTGTTTCAGAATAAACGTGGCAAACAGACCCTGTTTAGGAACCTTTGAAAAACCTATGAGATAGTGGTTGCAAAGGCCATATGCTGGTTTCTGGGTTGGTACACTGGGACTAGCAACAATTGAAAGGTGGCATCTCCACAGCTTCTTGAGTCATCTGTTCTCCTTGTGGAAACCAAGAACACACCTGGGCTTGGAGATATCAGTATTATTTAATTAACCACTGCCAGGTATATGCTAGTAATTTAGGAAAGGCGAACTCATAACCATGCCCAGCTGAACATGCAGGAATAGCTGAGATCTATAGCACATTCTGGCTGCAATCTGCCCCAAGGTGTTTTTCCTGAGAAGTCCACATAACAGATCTGAATTCAGAATTTTGAGACACAAGGGGTGGGTGTTCACACAGCCTGTGCCAGGCAGACACAGAATGCACTTTAGATTATCCCAGGTAAGGTAAATTGCCTAGTTTAAAGTTCCAATTTATACAGCTCACATCACTGTCAAGTCTTTCACTTACTGAAAGCACACTTGAATTACATGGGAAATGAAGAGGGAGCAGAACTGAGACTTGTAAAAAATTCTCTACATGAATAAACTGAAACACATTTGTGCTCTCTGTCATCAGAGATGTCAGACTACCTTCCACTCATTACAACTCAGAGAGTGAGCCCTGTACCACAGACTGGAAGTAAATGTCTCAGATAGAGGCAGTTACCTCCTGTTAGAACTATTTTAAGAAATTAGCAATACTTCAGGCCTTTATGTTAATAGGTGAAGATAACTTCTGCTCTCTGCTCCAGTAAGACTGCAACCCATTTCCTGACAGTCAGCCATCGCAGTAACATAAATAAAACAGCACATCTTCAGCGTGGAGAATACTTCTCTGTTTGACAGGACTGAAACAATTTTACTGTTACATGCAGGTGGCTGACCCAAGATGAAAACCAGCCTGGGGGTGCTGGGGACAGTGCTAACACCTCCGAGCCTCTGTGGGCTGTGGGATCCTTCCCTCTCCAGCTGTCCCCTAGGAAAGCTGGTGGCAGCAGGTGAAGCTCACATGCTGTTTGCAGGCTAGACATTGCTCAGGCAGCTGAACTGCTTCCAAAACAGTTTACCTAGAGCTTGGCTTTCTGCCAACAGCAGCTTTGGTGCAGCCTTTGTGCTTTCTCTAGGTCCTCTCTGGTGAAAGATTGGGTTTTGTAGTACAAAGGTTTTTGAGGAGCTGCCTCAGCAGAACCGTGCAGTAGAATCATAGACTTGTTAGAGTTGGAAGGGACCCTTAAAGGCCATCTAGTCCAACTCCCCTGCAATGAACAGGGACACTTACAGATCGATCAGAGTGCTCAGAGCTCTGTCCAGCCTGACCTTGAGTGTGTCCAGGCACAGAACTTCTACCACCTCTGTTCCAGTGCCTCATCACTCTCACTGTAAAAGTAATAATAAATAATATTAATAAATACAAGTGTGACATTTGGTACCTGCTGTTGAAACGGAGGCACAAACATATGATAAAGGGGCTGGCTGATAGATGGGGACATGTTGGGTGCACTATAGTGATAAATTGTTTCCCTGTTATGCCTTCCAGACAGAAGTGATGCACATATGGCATACTGGCATACTGTCACTGCTGTATTTCCATCGTTGCAGAAAGCTGTGAATATAACAGCTCTTCCTAATTGATTAAGCCAGCTCTGGTCAATATTAAATTGACAAAAAGAAATATGCCTTTGCTCTACATTAGTAGTGATTTTTAGACAGGGCCTGATTTCCTGTTATGACAGTAAAGCTCTGCATACAAGCTCCAAACATTACATTCATAGTAGGTAATCCAGAATGAATTTCTAGGCATTATACACACTGAAAATACATATCCATAGAGAAACTGGTTCTGTGCAGACATGTGCAGCAGCTGTTCCAAAAGAAAAATCTGTAAATTTGAGGTTAACTTATGCTGAAAGATTAAAGGGCCCTTTCCATCAAGCAGTTTTCAGTTTCCACGGTTATGAGGTGGGTAGGATTGTATTTGACTGCCTCTGACTTCATTCCCTGAATCACAGTGCAGTGTGGAATTAGGATTAAACGTGACGCTGGGGATATACTATTTCATCATCACCCTGGCTTCTGTGCTGTTACAGAATATTAATAATATTTCTTTTTATATGATAATTCAATAGACCCCATGGATGATTTTCTGTGTAAGCAATTATATGTTCTGACACTGTCTTCCAGCTCCATGATTAGGCTATGACCGGTATTGCTGCCTATACTTCATCTGTACCCCAGGTACTGTCTGACTGTGGAACGAACATCAGTGATGCTCAGAATAAGAAGCAGTTCAGGTGCCCCCCTGCTCAGTGCTGACTCAGCAGCTGAGGTGCATTCTTACTGCTGTCCCGTTACTCACCTTTGTGCTTCACGGCGCTAATCACAAAGTTCTGATTCTCTATATTCTTCCTAAACAAAATAATAAAGCTTTTTTTCCCCTCTCCTTCACCCCCACTCCAACAAAGCATCAATGAGGCAGAAATATTCAGGTGTTGGGCCATAATTCTAATTTCTGTGCAGCATGCACAGTACCAGACAGGTGTTTTGAAATGTAAATAAGAGGCAGTGTAGTGTGGGACGCAGCATACAAACTGCTGCAGAAGACAACAGTGCCAATGAGAAATGCGACATCTATCTGTTTAATAGGGCACAGGCCTGTATAATGAGCAGAAACCACACATTTAAAGCCTTTCCCACAGCCCTCTAACTAAAATATCAAGCATATTCCAAGGAGGCAGGAGGTGGAATAGCACGGCTCTGGTATAATGTAGAGGGTAGGATACAACAGCTCAGTCAAAAGGCCTCTGTAATTCACATAGGAAGGGTGTGAGAGGCCTGCTAGGTGAGGCAGGAGCCAGCAAACAGCAGCAGGCAACACTGGCTGTAACAGGCGTGGTGCCCAGCAGCCAGAAGGTTGTGGATAGGTCTTCAATGTGTGTGCTCAGAGTAGGTTTCTAAACAAGTTATCCATTTCCAACACTATGTGCTTGTGGTTAAAGGGATTAGCCAGTGGTAATCCAGTTCTGGCAGAGATTAACTTTCAAAAATAAGGGAAAGCTTCTGCAGTGGACACATTTTTGGCTGTGCTGGTCTGGGTGGAGTGTGCAGTGGGTGAGGTAGCCTCCACCCTCTGTTTATCTCCCCACTAGAGTCCTCCACAAAACTGTCAAAAAAAAAAAAAAAAAAAAAAAAGCTTTTATTGTCAGCATATTTTTAGGCCACTTTGGATGACAAAGTGCAGAAACCAAGCAGGCAGCCTTCTGGGGAGGGCGAGGCCTGTGTGAGTGTGTGAGCACAGCAGCTCTGAGCACAGGGCTGCCCTGTAGGAAATGGTTGTTTCCACTGCTGTCCAGTAGCTGCCCTGCAATTAGTGATATTTTTGTATGTAAAGCTTAATCTTGATCAGATGGTCTTACACAACAAGGCTCTACAGCCTTCA
The DNA here is from genome assembly GCA_016647715.1 of Pavo muticus. NCBI lineage: Eukaryota > Metazoa > Chordata > Aves > Galliformes > Phasianidae > Pavo > Pavo muticus. Next base: position 170,973 of record JACDJE010000470.1, read on the forward strand.
GTGAGGTTATTTTAGTTATTGGTGCAAGCAAGGGGAAGAGCAAGGAGGCTGCAGGTTGTGCTATACAAGACAACACAACAGTTTTCTTGGTATGCTGTTGTATCTTTCTGCTACTGCTGCTTTGAAAAGTGTGTTTCAGATACACTATGCAAGCTCTTCAGCTTTCCATTAAATATTTCAATTAGCTTTTAGTTTTAAAAGCTGCTTTTCAGTGCTTCAGCCTTTTCTGACAGAACCAGAGCTGATGCTAATGACATCATCATCGATGTCTATCTCACAGACCATAGCAGGTCTCTAATTCCATCAAGGGAAAGACTTGAGGGGTTGGCTAATGTCACCAGAAACCCTCAATGGAATTACAGCCTCAATTGGGAGGGTCTGGAGTATTTCACTTGCTGCAGTATGGGGCTGGAATATTATCATCCTGTGGCCTCTCTGAGGCACAGTTTTATTGAATTGTCCTGAGCAGGGTGGAGAGATTAGTGGGAAGATGTGTTTGTTACCCCTGGGCATCAGTGGAGATGTCTTTCTTCTAGGGTTTTGTAAACCTACCCCACCAGCCTGCGGGTTGTTCTGCTGTGAAGGGCTGGATTCCCAAAATCACAGAGGGAGGGTTGCTTGGAGGCCCTTTGCTTTAGGAACAAAAGTTTATGTTTATTATATTGTCCTGAGTGTTAGGTTTAACCCTATATGTGCCCACACTAATACTACCCATATATTGCCAATGTGTTTAAAGGTATCTTGCAGCTGAGGCTGTTTTTTTTTGCCTGTTTCAGACTCTCCTTTTCCTCTCCCCTTGTAACATTAAGCTTTCGGCACACTACTGTTCAGATGACTAAAGGTTTTACTACATGAAATCACCCTGCTCCTGCTTCTATCCCCTTGGAGGCTGAAAAACTTATTTCACATGAAGCCATAACATATGTGTGTGTTCATATGCTCTGCTGGGTGACAGCTGCAGCTGTGCACACCTGTGCAAGCTCCTGCAAAAATGTAACAAACCAAACCAAACCACAACAAAAAAACTTTAACAAGGTGAAAAAAAAAAAAAACAAAAAAAAACCAGTTTGTTAAAAAAAGACATCAGTGTTATACAGTTTCACTAAAATCAGAATACAAAGACATATGGGCAGCACCTGGGCCTGTAGCTGTGACCCCACTCTCTTCCCCCAGGAACATGGCTCTCTCTTGCTGCTGTAGGCAGAGGTCACTGAGAATACTCTGTTCACATATTTCTGCCATTGTGACGTAAAAGTTGCCTTCTTTCTCCAGATTCTCAGCACACTTTAACCAAAATTTTCTTATCAAAGCTGAAGAGCATTTTAATACATCTTCTGGCCACCTCCCATCCCCAGCACCCAGTTCCAGTTAGACTGGCAGAGATGCTAGCGCACACACTCTCCTGTTAGGTCATTGTATGCTCCTTCAGAAATTACTCTTGAGTTATGCTTCCAGGCTACTTAAAATATTGTAGATTTCCAGCACAAAGTGAAACCTAATAAAGCAAATGAACAGAGAGCTTTTATCTTGCTTTTTTTGCCAAGTTCAAGTATTATGGCTCAAACCTTCATAATTACCACTGTTATTTTATCTGTGATTGCTTAGTGTGATGATTTCATGAGCTTTGCTGGGGAAGAGGTAATCTAGCCAAGGAGCATTTTCAGGCTATCTGGCAGCCTTTCTTTTCAAAAGATGCATTGTTCCTATTGGAGCTTACTCTACTATTTCATCCAATTCATCTTGACATTTTGCTGCTTGCATGGTGAGCTCTTAAGGAAAGAGATAGTTTAGTCTTTGTCCTCTTTATCTCTACCCTCATCTTGTTTGTTGTTAGCCTTGAAAGCAGAAGCAATGGCTATCTATATGCCAAAAGAAAAAAAACAACTGACTTCCTTATAGTTTTATCTGGGCTGCTTCAAGCTAATTTAAAGAAGCAGTCCTGGCAGGCCATATAAATGAGGACATAAATGGTCATAACCAGTCTGGGGAGACTTTTAAATGCACCTAGAGGATTTAAGAGCACATATCTAATTGTGCCTAAATCACTTATGTTCTTTTATAAAATTCCTTATCTCCAATGCTCTCCTGCAGTAAAATTCAAGAGAGAGTGAAGTCCTGGACCTTGAGACTGTTGAATTTCTTTTAAGGACTCCATTCGAGGGAAAGGGTAATTAAGCTTTGAAAAAATGATTATATCTCTCACAAAGAAAAAAAGAAAAAAGAAAATTTTTTAGTCATTGAATTGTCCTGAGCAGGGTGGAGAGACCAGGGAAAAGATGCGTCCTCTCATAGGTTGTCCTTTAGGTTTTATTTTACCCTGGCAGCATCTTTTTCTTTCAAATGAAGCATAAATCTTAAGATTAATACATCTTTTCCAAAGTAATCATATGCACTCCTTTCACAAAATATATGGAAAGCATTATATTCCCAGGAGGAGCTGCATCATTTCCCATCTGGAAAACTCTTGTAACTAGTCCTGAGAAGATAGAACTGTTTTCCCATGATTTTTTTTCTTAAGCCATCTTATTGCAAGTTAAAATGGAAATTTTGGATTTTATGAAAAACTGGATCCTTTTTTTTTTTTTTTAATTATGTCCCTAAATTTGGAAATGTCAGAACATTTATTACATTTTATTTAGAGAAAGCCAGAAAGTTTCTGTTCAGTCATATTAAAGGATTTCTTTTACACCATGGCAAATCACAGTATAAAATATTAAATACACTAGATATATTATATAGAGAGTAACATTAATATTTAATCTTTAGGTCAGAGGAAAATGCATGAAAACTATAAAGCCAAATCAATTTATTTTAATACTAGTAAACATCTTTATGTTGTTTAAACAAAACAAAGCTCTATTATTAATTTTGTCTTCCTTTTATTGAAACTGAAAGTTTTAGCTTTGCCAAAAATGACATCTTTAATCTTGAATATCATCTGCACTTATGTCTGTCTGTCTCCAGAAGGATATTGTACAACCAGTAATAGCGCAGAGAAGGTCAAAGGAGCTCAAATGTGTGGAGTGCCTGCTGGGATCAAAAGCAAATGTGTTGGCTGGGAAGAGGTGGATGAGGGCAGATCTAGCACCATGATGGGCTGTAGGAAGCACATTAGGACAGATTATTCATTTTCTTTTTTAGCAAGATAAGGAAGGACCGGTGATGGAGTCAAAATAGATGAGAAGAGATGGTTTTCTACACAGGCACATGCAAACCATGAAGCAGAAGGCATGTGGATCAAAGTTTTATCATAGAATCACAGAATGCCTCAGGTTGGAAAGGACCTTAAAGATCAAGCAGTACAAACTCACAGTGCCATGGGCAGGGACATCTTCCATTAAGCCCAGTTGCCCAAAGCCTCATCAACCTGGCCTTGAACACTTCCAACGAAAGGTTATCCACAAGTTCTTTGGGCAACAGTTCCAGTGCCTCACCATCTGTACCAGGAAAATTTCTTTCCTATATCCAATCTAAATCAATCCTCTTTCAGCTTAAACTATTGCTCCTTTTATCTTAACTTTCTGAATAGTGGATGAGCTACAAGGTGAAGATCAACAGCCAGTCTGCTGAACATGAACATGTTGCCTATTCTTCAGGAAGTCAATGAGCTGCAAATGCTGGAGGCTGGTGATAGATTAGTGAAGTGTCCATGGGTAGCAGCATGACAACCTCCTTTCCTGGACCTCCCTTTTGCTATCTGGACTTCTGCTATGACCCAGCACAAGTGGGTCATACTACACTACCTGGCACAAGCTTTTCAGGGAATCCTGTATAGCTCCTGGTTCAGCAGCACATCAATTGTCCAGTCGGAGCCAGGACCTGCTTGTGGGTGTTATCTGCTCTGCCTTATGCTGCCCTTGCACATGCACAGCAAAGACCAGAGCAACCTGCATTTTTGTTTCCTCTCCAGCCCAGCTCTCCTTTCCTTTTTCTTCCCCTAGGAGAAGACACAGGGTCCGTAAACTGAGGTAAGGACAGCAGGGACCAATGTTTGCATTGGATACCTTTGGATCACTCTACGCAATCTTTTTAAAGGATTTTCCAGAGTCAAATCCTAAATCTATCCATTGAAATTGCCTCAACATCTTTCAGAAACAATTTTTAAGAGCTGAAAATTCTTGTTTGTGTTAGACAGAAGTAAAATTGTTCCTTGGTGTACATCATCCCCAGAAGGCAAACAACCAAGGTTCCTGTGGAACCGTTCTCAGTCCCCCAATGCTGAATCTGCAGAACGCAATTCTCCTACATGAAATATTGCTTAAAGATGTAATGAAGAGGGCAAGTTCGTCATGCCAGCTAATTTTCAGACTGTCATCTCTCGAGCAATGCAGCAAGCTTGGGATGTACACTGGAAAATCTAGAGGGAATAAAAGTAATGTGGTTAGCCAACTAACCACTGGATGACACTGTTGTTCCATACAGCTACAGCTGAAAGGCTTCATCTGGCAGTGAAAATGTGCCTTGTAAAAGAGAAGTGCAGATGTGAGGTTTTAAGTGTTTAGTGTATTCTGTGTCTTAGTGCAAGGGGCAAATTCATTGCATTTGCCTTTGTGTATGTCCTCACAATTAAATGCTGGCTTTCATTCCTTGGCGTTTAGGTTAAACAGCCTGATCCAATCTGGGTTTAGCCACTACTGCCTAGGTTCTCCAGATTCATAGCAATGAAGAAAATAGTAACTTCATATGTCACACAGGGCGGCTTTACTTACAACATCACTTAGAAGATTAAAAATAAATTGAAGCATATGTCACTTCAAAGGGGGCAAAAAAAGGACATCTGCATTATTTGATGCATTAATGAGAAAGTTCTGCCGAGTTTTGATTTGAACTGTATGGGAAATGATGCGACTGGTAGGCTTGCAAGTTAAATGTATTTCAAATGAAATTGTTTCTGAAATTTGTATTTAAGCTAGGTTAAGGGATGCTTGCATTTTATACTTCGCCTTGTGACATCTTGTTCGTAAATTGAGCTTTACCCTTTTAACTTGAGGAGTTTACAATAAAAAAAAAATCAAAGCAATTTAGCTACAGATATCTAAGTCTGCATTTCAGTAGAATAAGCAAGAACAGCTCTCCTGCCTGAGGCAAATCTTATCATCCATGACCATCTGTGCAACTACAAACTAACTACCTCTGGCACTGCATGATTCTGTAGACATAGGGATGTGGACTAGCAAAATAACATCCATCCATCCATCCCGATTCCCACTCCCAGCTCTAAATCCTCTTTGTGATATCCTCTGCTCCTTAAAAAGAGAAAACAAGTGTCTTTGTTTTCCTTGTATATCAAATACCCTCCATAATGTGGAGGAGCAGATCATTTTTATCTTTCCCATCCCTACTGCGGGGATAAGGGTAAGTAAAGGTCAGTAAAGCACAGCTGAATGTTAGAGATGCATAGGCAGAAACACTCATGAAAAATTAACAAAGAATGATATGAGTTTCTCTGTGCCATCTTGGTACTTCTGGTTTGTATGGCTCAACTGAGGAAGGTTTCGTTCATTCTGAAGGAAATATGACTTCCAAGAGGCTAATGTTCTGTGTTTAATGCATTAGTTTTTCCCCCTGGGGCTCAGTTACAAATGCAGCTCAGGCCAAATTGATGAAATATCAGTTAATATGTAAGTCTGACAGGTTGGAGAAGACACAGCTGCAGCGACCTAGGACAGTCTTGAGGTGATAGGAAAAAAACTAAATCTGTGAAGGCCACTATTTGCATATGTGGATGTTTTAGAGGGAGACACTGACAGCTTATTAGCGCAAGTAAGTGTAATCAGACTGTTTTTCCAGAGATAATTTCTCTGATGTTCATCCTACAGGGGAATCTGGCATGGTAAGAAAACCCCAGGCCTAAGCCATAGACCATTTATTTTGTTATAACTATGACATTTGTGCTGCATAAAGATTTCAGATATGTCAACTTTTTCAGCATATGTATATCATGACTTTGTGAAAAATTGGAGCATGGAGACATGCCAAAACTTAAATAAAATGCCTTCCATTTGGTTTACCCTGAAGCTATAGGGATCGTTCCAGCAGAAAGGAGGAAGGTCCAGCTTCAAATCATTTCCCACACAGATACATTCATAAACATATTTTAAACTCATGTCAAGAAGCCAACAAAAATTTGTCTTTTCATACAGAATAGCCAATGCAGGTGGCTAAATAATATGCATGATCAGATTTAAAAATGTTTCCAAATGTTCTGAAAAAATGATTTTGGGTAAAGGTTTTGCACCTATAATTAACTGATTTTGTGGACTAGGCCTCTCTGTCAGATCCTGGGCTGAGTCCTCCCATCTGTCCATGAAATGGTGACAGGAGAACAGTCAGGCCTATACAATGTTCTGGTCCCCTTCCACTGCAATTTATTAGTGTGGTCATTGGCCATGGTCTTCATATGGCACCTCCAGTGCTGCAATGTGACCAGGAACTAGCGCTTAGGGCCCCTAGGAGAGGCCCTGAGACCATGGGGACATCCCATCCATGAGAACAGTCTCATGTTGAAAGGAGCCCTGCTAAGAGTCTGTTTGTCAGGGGCCAATACAGGTATGTGTTCTGTGGGAGCCAGTGTATTGATGTGTATTTCTCTCTGATAACCCAGCATGCTCACATATGTCTCTATCAAGCTCTGCATTGGCCCAGAAAACAGCTGAGAGGTATATAACATATCTTGAGGTTACACCCCACAGATGGAAGCAGTTAGCTCTTTGTAGCCTGAATGCACACCACAGGGACTAAGAGAAGCCAGGAAGAGAAAATCCCTCAGACCTGGAAACTACTTGCATCCCTTTAAAAATCAGGAAAATCAGAAATGTTCTCTTTCTTGTCCATTTGTCTTATATTTTATATAATAGTGTATGAATGAATTTTTTTGGTCACGAATTTGAATGCATTCAAGTTTCAGAGTACATCTTCTAAACATTGGATTCTTTTTTTCATAGAGGATTTGATGGAATAAAACAATAGGTGAAAAATAGAATGGGGTGAGACTTAAAGTTTTAAATGGTCTCTAAGGTAAACGGAGAAAGACAAGAATAAATCCATGTAAAACAAACTTCATGCTTATGAATACCTGAGCATTTCACTGATTTATGTCCAAAATGACTTACACTGTTTACCGCTTTCGAATTCAAACCTCTTGCAAAGCAACTTTTCCCCAATTTTCGCAAAATTTTACAGATACTTGAACATGTCTTGATAAGTTGTCAGTGTTAAGGAACTCCAGCTCTGTATAAACTGTCCCAAAAAACTATTCAAAATGGCAAGAAAATGGCAGTGCTGAGATGAAAGAAAAGGAAATATTTATGGAACAAGGCATCTGATGAGAAGAAATTAAAACATAAACCTAAACAATAGGGTTTACAAAGCCAAACTGATTGTGTTTAACTTTTACAAAGCCCTATTTAGAAAAGTTAGCAATTATTTGTTATTTGATGAAAAAAGCCTTCTCTGACTGCCTCTGTCTTTCAAAAAGAAATGCTTTTAAAGCAAGGTTTCCATAAAATATCTTCAAACAAAGGGATTTCTAAGGTCAGAGTTGCTAGAAAACACAGGCCAGACTTTCAGTGGATGTAAACTGGTATCATTTTAGGCCAGCTGGAGGAGTGCAATTTATACCAGCTGAGGAGCTCACCCTCTGTGTCTGATGCAAAGCAAGAACAGCAGTGCTGCTTTTTCCAGTACAGCAACATGGTTTTGTTTCTCATCTGTAGGCTTTGGCTACACGTTTCCCTGTTAAAAGCTTAAGCTTCTGAGTGAAAGTTGTTCGATTAGAGCATTAATAGGAAGGAAAATAGTTGCTTGAAATTTGGTAATGCCATTTATGCTTTCAGAACAACTAGCAAATGTACAAGAATTTATTTTCACTGCAGTCATGTAAAATAAATCTCATTTTCCCACTGTACATAGTGGAGACACTACAAACCTGAGTCAGGTGACACTCCCATGGCCACTGTCCTCAGGAGACAGTCCATGTTTGCCTTGGTTGGTGGCTTCAGGTAGGATGAAAGCAAAAGCCTACAGTTATGGAATTAGATTTTGCTTTTTAATCTCTTTCTGCAAAGGCATAAATCATTGCTGTATGTTTTATATTCTCTTCCACTGGTGTTGAAATAGAAACAGTTTCTGCCATTACAGTACAAAACTGTGTCTGAGCAGTGACTATGTAAATAAACCTTGAAGCACTTTTTCACCTGTTTAAAAAAAAAAAAAGTAATAAAGGCCCAATGTGTTCAAATGTATGCTAATAATTTGAATTCTCCCCCATCTTGGTTATTCCATGTCCCTGTGTTAGTCTTGTTCCCCTAATACAAGGGGAAGAAGTGTTGCTCTGTACTTTTACTAGATGGTGCCAGAGTACACTTCTGATTCTCCCAGTTCACATGTGGTGGGAGCAAAAACCTTGCCTTTTATTAGAAAATCCTGCACTAAAGGGTAAGCTGTGTGGTGCTGCTGATCTGCACTGCTGACTGTACACTGTGAAAGGCAAAAGCTTAGTTATGCATAGAGGAGAGACTAGTAGGACAAGGAGGTAGGACGATTTTTCTATGTCTTTCAAAAGAAGAAAAGGTATAATAGATTATTTTGATCCATTAGTTAATGATATGAAACCAGTAATCTAAGGAAATATTTGGGAAAAAAAAAAAAGCAACGTTGATGTATCTACAAACTACTAAACATATAAAGCACTACTAATGTTGTTAAGTCATTTCCACCAGGGACTCATAATTTGACAGGGTTATTTTGCCTTCCCCCCCATCTCTTTTCTTTTCCTTCTTTCACCTTTGCCGCAGCTCTGCAAGCAATTAGCATGGGTGAAGAATTGCTAGAATAGAGTTTTTCCTTGATGTGCATATGTCACTGCTGTAATGTTACTGGAAATGTATTAATTTAAATGGTGAAACTAATTGCCTAGAAAGTGACAGCACTGAATGTGCTCTTTCATGGGCGGTTCATTGTTGACAGTGGCCCATTAGATATGATATTATGTAGCTCTAAGAGGAAAACAGCATCGTTATTACCGCTCTCTGTTATGAAAAATCATTCCTTGCAGCTGTGAGCGCTTAATCTATACTTGAAAGGTAAGCACAGTGGATGAAATGTGTATCTCAGTTAGGGAGTGGTGAGTATAGTGTTATATTGACATACATTTGTATCGATGGGGCACAATTAAACTCTTTTTAAATTATTATTCAAATGAAAATAACCAGAGGAAAGCCCGTTCTGAAAATACAGTTCTCCTGGACAAGCATCTGGTTTTGAAGAGCTCTTGGCACAACTTGATCGCTTTTTTTTGTACTCTGTGGAGATGTTCCCAGGATTTGCAAAGCAATTGGAGAAAGTGCCTTCTTTTTCATGGCCTTATCAGCCTCAGAGGGAGAGGATACAGTTGGAAGCATTAAGTTCTCCTGAATGCCATGACAAAATCCACAAACAGGAAGATGACCGTTATGTTCTCAGATATTGTGTGTAGATTTCAGGAAGAGATGGATGAAGAGTGGACACGAAGCACTTTGCAACTTGAGCTTGTATTAAAACAGTTAATGAACTGCAGAGAAGCAAATCAAGTAGGCAGCACGTGCAGGGTTAATGCATTCTTTCTGCACTATAAATATTTGTGTTTATGAAGATTAATGGACTGAAACATTTTAGAGTGAAGTCTAATGTTTACCCATGAGCTGCAAACACGAGAGATAGCTGCAGTGCAAGTTTCCCCACACTGTCCTGTTAATAACCTCAACTCTGACCTTGCAAGTCCTTCTGAGGGAAATGAGGAAATTTAGTCCAGACCATTTATGGCCATTTCCTGTTCAGAGCCATGCAAGACACTTACTGCTGACTTTGTAATATGAGCTACTGGCAACTACGTGATAACAGGACTCTTAGTACTTGAGGCCTTAGACCACTAGACACCGTAGTGTTAAAAAGAGCCTTCAATTGAAAGCAAAGCCTTCAAACTAGTGCAAAACTAGTCTTTCATGATTTGGGAAAGATGCTATGTAGCTTAACTATAATTAAATGAACATTTGCCTGATCCTTTATGCTTGACTGTGCTGCAGTGATTTCCTTCCTTTCTTAAAATATTCTGCAAAGGTTTTCCTACTCAGGTGTAGTCTAAGGCATGTAGTTTAAGGAGAGAAAGAACAGAAGGAGAAGGTTAGATCTAATCTAATGAAGGGGGATACCAATGGAGTTTGGTTATCGGTTGCAGTTTGTGACTTCCAGTTTGCCCAGTGGAGAGGTCTGAGTTTCAGCAAAACCTATCAATACTCTTCACTGTTATGCAAATATGTGTGAAATCCCATCTTGCCTCACTCAGAAATGAAATGCATCTACTCAGTCCCCTTTATGGCTTATTTTTGAATCATGGTAAACATAGTCAGGAACCTTGACTAGGCTGTTGAGCCGTGGTTTGTTATGTGTCGGTAATTTAAAAGATTTTCCACACTAATGCATATCTTAAGATAAATTGCCATTACAGGAAGTGTTAGGGAGGTTGATCCTCATTAAAGCTATTTGATCGTGCTCCTAGTTTTGCAGTTTTACAGCCTGGCCCCAGTACATGCAGTGGCTGAATATACCCCTGCCCAGTAACGTACAATGAACTGGTGTACTCATGCAAGCAAAGAGGCAAGATGAGGTGTAACAGTATTTGCAGGAATTCCAAGAGTGTGCTGGCACTAAGAATTATTTTAAAAAATAATGGAAGGAAATTGAGAAAATATTAAGATACAAAGAGCTCTTGCTATGGACCGCATTGCTGTACTATCAAAGTTTACACGACCATTTACACTTCCAATACTCTTTTTGAAGAGGCAATCATTTTTCATGTTTTCGAGATAAGGAACTATGGCACAAGTCATAATAATTTATGTTTCTACTGACTTCTTTGACTGAGTCTGGAATTCAGCCTACCTACATGTAACCTGCCTAGTGCTTTAACGGCAAAATAAATCCATATTTGGTCCTGTCTGGACAGAAGTTATCACAGGACTTGAGATTTTGTAGTGGTAGTGTTTATATTGTGCACTCTAGTGCTTTGTTGTGAATCTAATTTTATGATTTATAGAGTGTAAAGCTCTATTGAAAGAAGACTCTGTATTTGAAGACTCTGTATGTGTATGAATCATTTTAATTCAAATAGTATCCAGATTACAGACACACTGCTATAGCTGCAACTATTCATGAGTTCATAATTGCAGTTTGTTTAATAACTTTCAAGACAATTGGATATTTCAATACAGAGGAGTTTTCAAGCAGAAGCATATATAATTAGATTTTGCTCACCAAATAAATTAAATCAGGGAGAGAGTAAACACAGATTCTAGTCTTCCAGTTGTGACTGGAGATATCTTGGTGGGAAGAGTTTCAGAAAGTATGTTCGTTGTAGTCTTTGTGTATACTTTCTAAACAGTTATTTTTTTCTCAATGTTACTGCAAGGACCGGTCTTGGGACATTAAGATTTTCAGATTCTTTCTGATCTTATCTGAATCATAGAATCATAGAATCACCCAGGTTGGAAAAGACCTCCAAGGCCATCTACTCCAACCATCCGCTTACCACCAATATTTCCTTGCTGAACAATGTCCCTTCATAAAACATACAAACATTTCGTTAACACCTCCAGGGATGGTGACACCACCACCTCCCTGCGCAGCTCATTCCAGTGCTGACCACTCTTTCAGAAAAGAATGTTTTCTTAATATCCAACCTGACCCTCTCATGGTGTAACTTAAGGCCATTCCCTCTAGTCTTATCACTAGTTATGTGGGAGAAGAGGCCGACCCCCCACCATGCCACAACCTCTGTTCAGTTAACTGTAGAGCGATAAGGTCTTCCCTGAGCCTTCTCTTCTCCAGACTAAACAAACCCAGTACTCTCATCCGCTCCTCATAAGACTTGTGCTCCAGACCCCTCACCAGCTTTGTTGCCCTTGTCTGGAAACACTCTAGGGTCTCGATGTCTTTCTTGTAGTGAGGGGCCCAAAACTGAAAACAACACTTGAGGTGTGGCCTCACCAGTGCTTAGTATAGGAGGACAATTACCTCCCTGCTCCTACTAGCAATGCTATTTCTGAAACAAGACAGGATGCCATTGGCCTTCTTGGCTACTTGGGCATGCTACTGCCTCATGTTTAGCTGAGTGTTGACCAACAGTCCCAAGTTCATTTCTTCCATGTAGTCTTCCAGCCACTCTGCCCCACAGCATTGCCTGTGGTTATTGTGGTCAAAGTGCAGGACCCAGCATTTGGTCTCTTTGGATTTCATCCCATTGGCCTCAGCCCAGCTTTCCTGCCTGTGAAGATCCCTCTGTAGAGCCTTCCTACTCTCAGGCGGATCGACACTTCCTCCAAAATTGCTGTCACCTGCAAACTTACTGAGGTGCACTAAATCCCCTCGTTCAGGTCATCAATGAAGAGATTACACAGGACAAGCCCAATTGTGACCAGTCACCAGCTGATTTTAACTCCATTCACCACGACAGTGAATGGGTAGGAGAAAACCACGTAAGCTTCGGAACATTAGCATCTGCAGTTAACTATCTTGCAATTATCAAGAAAATGAATAAATTCTGTAAAGTAGCAGTTCCTCTTTTTTCCTTCTCATCTTAGAAGATGAGGGATTGTTACAAAGATCATTGCGTCAGTACAAGGCAAGTTTTGTGTCAGGTCCAAAAATTATCAGTCTCACAATGTGTTATAGGGCATGATCAACCATAACAATAAAATAGAAGATTTTATTATTAAAATAATAAGACAGCAAAACAAATATTTTCTCATCAATTTTCTAGTTATGATCTTGATAGAATTAAGTGCAGAATGCTTTAGAATGGCTGAAGTGAAGTCTGATCACATCATAATAAATCAGAGCAAAAAGATTGCAATTTTCTAATCCTTTGGAATTTCAATACTTGGGGAATATTTTTAAACTAATTCTTTCTGCCTTGGTGTATGAACAAAACAAATGGTAAAATAATGAAACAAAAGAGAGGAGTCTTTCCTCCTCTTGTCACTAAACATCCTTCCTGACCCTGAACATATTTTATAGAGATACAAAAAGTGAGAGGGTGCAGAAAGGAAATGAGGAAAGAAAAAGGAGTAAGAAATGAAAAACATCAGTATATATTTCTCTGGGCAGGTCTGGTAGAAGGTTTTAATACCTAGTTCTAGCTCCTTACTTTCCTGAATAAAAGGGTGAATTTATTAGATACATGCCTGAGTCTCTGAAAAATGTGTTTTAATGTTAAGTTGGAACAGGTTTTCAGTTCTTTAATATTTACACATGTAGTAAATAACCTACCTCCTATTTCAGTGCCATAAAATTGTTCCGCACTGTGGATTTTACAATAGTAGATTTCCTAACCTCTTCAATAAAGCATGGCCTTTTGTATGAAAAGAAGAAGAATCCCATGGTATTTAAAATATCTTTCTTCTGACCTTTCTTAAGGGTACATCCGATTTGCAGCACTGTATAATGTGTTCGCAGCCAGCAAGACTACATCTTGAAAATCATTCAGAATTGATAACGTGTCCCTATGCACATGATCGTCATACACAATTTCTTTTTTCAAAGAACCTGCTAGGAATCTGAGTTTGTTATTTTAAAACCAACAACAGTGGTGCTGTTTAGTTTCTTTATTTTCTTCTCGGGCTTTTTTAGGGGTTTCAGTGCTCAAAGTGTTTATACAATAACAAATTAAGAAGATAATACTGCTCTGGTCTATGCAGAACAATGCAAGGACCAATACAGTCCAAGCATAAAAGAATTCCTAATCTGTATATCTGAGCCTACTGCCTCTGTGACTATATCTGATAGGCAATGCACACTTTCTTTCCTTCTTTGGCTTTTTTTTTTTTTAAGAATTTCAGTATTCTCTTAAGCTTTCATATGAAAAATGCAGAAGCAGGGCATATATCAAGATGAAAGGATATGGTCGAAAAAAGGCACCTTTCCATTTTTATTGCTAGCATTTTTTTCCTTTGTAAACTTTCTCTGTCACAGGCAGTTACATGAATATACTGTCAGTCCAGTTCCTTTCAACACTGTGTGTTTGAACTGATCCATGAGAAATTTATATGGTCATAGATACTTCTTGCTGAATTTATTCTTTGTATTTCTATAAATTACTGCCCTTCCTATCAGAGATGGCTCCTGACAATAGGCTTCCCTGTTCAGGAGCAGCATTTAATGTTTTGTGTGTAGTGGTGAATTCCCCATAAAGTAACTCCACTCTATACAATATAAAAGCTCAAACCAATACAGAGTTTTCTTAAAAAAAAAAAAAAAAAAAAAAAAATCACTAGAAGGAACAATTCATGATAGAAAAGTGACTAGCTCGACAGCACATAAGATTGTTTTATGAAAACATTTTAGCACTGATAACCACATCTTAGATTCAATCCACAGCTGATGGCAAGCCATCCTTGTATCTGTTCCCACTGCATGTAATTAGCTTCTAACACATATCCACATCATGCGTTTTAAATCTTCCTTTCATCTTTCTTCTGGAGTACTGATGTCTCCAACTACGGATTCTTGAGCAAGCATTTTATGACAGATGCTCTACATAGTCATTTTATATCTGCAGCATCAATAAAGCAATAAAACTTAATTGGTTACTTCAGCATGGAGAAGTTTATTTCTGACACCTTGAAGCTGCAGATTGACAGGCACGTTCACTCAGGGGGTGAAAAGGGAGGAGAGGGTGGGTCAAAGTCAATATTGCTTTATGAATTACTTCTGACAGTGCTGGCCTGGTAATCATGCTAGATGAATCACAGAATCACAGAATGGATTCTGTTTCCCGGTTTCAGAATCCTGAATCAGAATCCTCTGTTTCCCAGTTTACCCGCTGTGCTGTTTGTGTTCAGCTGCACCAGCACAGCAGAGCACAGCTAGGGAAGAGGTTTAGATTCCAATGCTCTTTGGCCAGTCCCAAAATGTGCCAGCAAAACAGCTGAACCCTTAAGCATACTACAAGCTTTTGTATAGATGAATCACTGGGGTTTCTATCTGAAAATGAAGAATCCTGTAGGTGATGCTGAGCAGCAGATGAGACTAATGGATGATCCTGAAGCCCTGAAACCTCTTGGTTTTGGTTTATTATGAAAAAGGGAGCTTTCACCACTCTCTGAAAAGGGTCTGTGTTCTTCTACATGATGCTTGTGTTATTAGGGAAGAGCCAGACCGGATGGTCAAACAAATACAAGGAAGATGGTTGCATACAAAAATAGCATTCAAAGGCAACCTCTGAGCTCCTCCAGTATGCGGAATGTAGCATTGCTCTGTTTATACTTTTGTAACACTAGAAAAAAATATATTCCTATATTCTTTAAAGGTTAGTGCAGGTGTCTTCTACTTAAAAGTAAAGTGGGATTCTTTTTGTAATTTTGCAGATATCCATAGCATAGTCTCTGATTGAATCCAAACCAAAGGAAACCAAACACAACAAATGTAATTTCTGAACTGCAGAAGGAAATGAGAGTATGAGTGTATATCATCCCTTCCTCAACTTTTATTCTTATGTTAATAACTAACTGGGATTTTATAATTTCCTGTTGAACAGCCCCATTTATTCATTTATAAAAAAGAAAATTTAGACAGAACAAAGCTGATTTAGACATCACAATTGGAAAGCACAGTAGGCACAGTATAGTCTGGCTATAGTCTGATTGATAAAGCAGATCTTCAACCACTGAAGGAGCTGCTGTGAGTCCCCAGCTCTCCTAGAGAGCCCAGAAGTTCCACAGAAGGTCCTTGTACTGTTGGCTTTCTGCAGTCTCTTAGTGGGAATTGATAGCAACACTTGGTTTCGGGACCATATTAATGCCAAGGATAAATATTTTATGCATGCTACTATGATGCTCGGTGAAGTGATGCTGATAGGAATAGCATCTATTGCTCTATAAACCTCTGAAAGGTAACACACTTGCAAGGCTGTTTGCTGGAAGAAAAGGAGTATTCAAAAATAGTTCTCTGTGTAGATCTTTCAGTGAAAAATATAGATCAGTTTTGGTCAACAGTCTGTGACAGTCTGTATTCTTATCTCCTCCTCAATATCTCAAAACTGGTGTTATCTTTAGATGTGCAGCTCTTCCAAAGGAAAACCTTTAAAATCAGAAAGCACAGGCCAAGTCTTGATTTCATTACCGTGAACAGGACCAGGGGCTGTGATGTTATTCACCAACCATTTGAATAACTAGATAAAATTGATGGTTTCCTTATGGTTTGATTAGATTTTGTGTCAGTTCTTACAGTGACAGATTTAGAGAAAAGTAATAAAAAGACAATGTAATTTAAAAATCAATAATGTGGAGGGGAGGGAATGCAGGCTGGGAAGTTCTGTGTAGTGGATAACATTGTACAGCAATGTTTGGTTTCTTCTTTTATCTTTATTGATTGATTGATTGATTGATTGATTAACATTTAAACAGATTTCTAGGGATTTTTATATGTTATAATCATTACAGCCCTTTTGCTGAGCTCATTTCCATTATACAATGTTATTTCAGCTGCTAGGCAAAGAGATAATAGGCCCTTCATTAAAAATAGCTAGGAAGAGGAGAGTAACATAACCCTCCCTACCCTTAACAAACATCTCTTGTCTCTTACCTTTTTTTTTCTACTCTTCCCCCCTTGCTTTTTTTTTTAATTTCTTAACATGCTATTCAGATCTTTTGTCTGCAGAGAAGTTTGATTATGCCTTAATCCAAATGGCCAGTTCAATCTATTTTAATCCAATTAACTGATTCAGACTATGCTGGGTGTCATAATCCATTTCTTAATCCAATTAACTATTGTCGTTCTGACTGTGGGTGAGGACTTTGCAAAGCAGAGGCTGTTGTTTGTTTTCAACTGCAGAAGCAACATGATGCTTCAAGCTACTTTAGACAGTTTCCTTGGTAGCCCAAACAAGGAATGAAAGAAAAAATGTCAGCAGCAGTTGCATCCTTCATGGGTTTGATGTATTTTATCAATAATTAAAGGTGGTAGAACCTGATTTTCATGATTAAATTGGATTTGTCTCTTTGATTTTTATTTTCTTTTTCATGGAACTGAATTTAAATACACAACAGAGTCTGGGGGAAAAAAAAATCCAGAAAAAAAAAAAGCTTGTAAATTGAGCCACTTTAGCTTGGTGTGCTCAGCATGCAACAGTTCAAGGCTTCCCTCTATTTCATGAAAATCAGGCCCCTTGTAAGGAAATGCAAAGCGAGTCTCTCAGTTCCATAATCAGTTGTGAAAATCTTGCCCTTTGTATTTTCCCTTTTCAAGCTAGTAGATTGAGCAGCTTATCCAGGGAAATGCAAGCTTGGATCTCATTAAAGAATTTCAATTACTTTCCTTTCCTATTGAGTCTGGAAAATTTATAAATATATCTGCTAGTTCCAGTATTATGTTATATTTTCAGTATTGAACAATACATTTCCAAATAGTAGTATTTAATTTTTGCTTTTACCTAATCTGGAAAAAACACTGAAATTGTCAGATTTCATCTTTTATGGAGCTCAAAGTAACATTTGCTTCATCCTCCAATACTTCAAGAAAGGCTCTACTGACTCAGTAATGTATGGTCAAAGATACAGTGGACACACTACTTTTCAAGGGCTTCTTGCTTCATTAAAATCATACTCACCTTAGAGGTAATTAAACTTTTCAGCTGATTCTCTTTTAGACAACTCATGCAGTCTGATCTGAAAAAGTTTTGAAGTCCTTTTTCTATGAAAAATTAGAGGAAGAGTTAAGCTGCTACTGGACAGTTAAAAACCTTTCCCTCGTAGACTGAATTTATGGTTTAAATGTGTACTTGGAGCATGAGTTAAAAACTGTGTGAAACGCACACCTCAGCAATATACTCTTTTACAAGTATTTTCCTGATTCTGGCATTCAAGAACATATGCCTTAAGTTTTCTACAATGATATTTTAAAAATAAATTTGAATTTTCTTTTTTTTTTCCCTCAATGTAAGAAAAAACAGTGTTTTCTATATAAATTATATATATTCCAAAGTAAAAATAAAAGAGAGGCAGAGAGAAGATGAAGAAAAAAACTTTAGGAAAGAAGAAAGGGATTGTTGTAAAGAAACAATGCAAAAATTTCCTCTCAGAACTTAATGTGTTTTTCTGTCTTATTGTCATACTTTCTATAGATACGACATTGATATTTTCTCATCATGAATTTAAGCCATGTAAAGGGGCTGGAGATGTGAACATTTTATTTACGTTATGTTGGCAGTGAGAAATAGGAGTAAACGTTACATGAAATAATCACTTTGAAAATAAATAGTGCTTCATCAGAATGGTTTTGCTCTTTACTCTGTTACAGAGTAAATTGGTACTGGTGTCAAAATCAGGTATTCTCCAAGAAGCTGAAGGCTATAATGTGCCAGGCCCCTCCATGGAATATTGTTCCTGTTTCCTGAGGATCATGCCATCAGTCTGAAAGGATACTGGAGACATAACTAAGTGATCACAGGGAGTTCAATCCAGATTAAGATTCCTAAATTGGATCATAGAATCATAGAAGCATAGAAGCCTGAGTTGAAAAGGACCTCAAAGATCATCTAATTTCAACCCCCCTGCTATGTTCAGGGTTGCCAACCACTAGACCAGGCTGCCCAGAGCCACATCCAGCTTGGCCTTGAATGCCTCCAGGGATGGGGCATCCACAACCTCCTTGGGCAACCTGTTCCAGTGCATCACCACCCTCTGTGTGAAAAACTTCCTCCTAATATCTAACCTAAACCTCCCCTGTCTCAGTTTAAAACCATTCCCCCTTGTCCTATCACTATCTACCCATGTAAACAGTCATTTTGGATATCTGCATTGGTATCTATGGATCATGGACCTGCATCTACCTGTAGGCAAGTCTCTGTACGTAGGGCAGAGATGATCACAAAAACTGTTGCTCATAATCATGACGTGCAAGAAATTAAAGCCTGTAGAGGGATTGTGTCTTTTGATCACCGCTTGGAGGTGATGTTTACAAGAAGCTCTTCCATTTCCTTTAGATCATACAGTATCCTATGCTGCTAAAGCTTCATAAGCAAGTTAATTTCAAGAAGAATGTACAAGGACACAGTAATGGAGGTTAGCTGTAGCTATGAATTTTATGAACAGTTTGATAGAAACCACATTAAATGGCAATATCAGCCTACAAATCAGCTTTGTGGTGCTCTTTATTCCAATCTGGTGTTGAGGGTGATTCACTGTGAATTTGCTTTTCATGGCCACCATTCCATGCAATGCTATTTATCAGCACACCAGCCACTTGTCCTGTAGAAAACTCTGGCATTGTGTTTTAGCAGTATTAACAAATAGCATTTTTACAATGCTGTTCATGTTAGCAAAGTAAGTACTGTAAATAACATCACAAAACCTACAGTAACTGCCTTTTTTGCAATATGCACATTCACTGTACTATCACCCAAGTTACAAAGCTGTCACATCCTGACTCATCATACATTGCACCTTATAACAGTAATGCAATTTCTACTGATAAATATAGGTCAAAACACAGGCTTAAGGTGATCCATAAGAGGAGGAGTAGCTGGGAGGTACTACAAAAAGGAAGAGTTTTCTCACTGAAATGGAAAATAGCCTCTCTTGGTAGCTCAGTCTGAGTGAGGGAGATGAGAAAAAATAAGGGTGTGGGATCTTAGAATGTAAAGTATGAACTATGATGAAATTGACTGCTTTGCTATTTTTTCCCTATTTTGATAAAGTGTGATGATTTATCAAACTATTACCCCAGTATCCTGCGGCTCCTATAGTCTAAATGAATGCAGATCCTTTGGAGTCTTTGGCTGCCCCCTGACGTTCAGTTCTCTCACTTGAAGGCTGTGTCTGAAATAGCGTCGGACTGTGCAGTTCCCATTTCCCTGCAGCCATGCCAAGGTAATATACGATTGATAGACTTTTAAAAGTATGTATTACTTAGAAGGAAAGAATCAAAGAGAGCGTATTTTAAATAAAAGCAGCATATATTCATATGAAGCTTTTCCCTACAGCTTGATCTGGAAGGGCAGCAATATCTCCGGCTTTCTGCAGAATCTGTTTCTTTCTGCCTCTCCCTCTTACCCATTCAATCTGTTTCCCTAGCCATTTTCTGAAAAACATCCTATCCTTTCTTCTCAGGAGACTATTAACTACTCATTAGCCTTTACATTTCCAAGTTATGGGCTTGGAAAAATAAATATACATCTTACTAACAGACAGGATGCCATGTCCTTGAGGTTAATAATTTTGCCCATTATCTTTGAAGAGTTTGCCTACGTATTTGTTCTGGGAAGCCAAGTATTGCTTCCTAATTAGTTTTCTATACATCCCACTGTAATTTAAATCAATACGCTTACAGAGAAAATTCCTGAACTCGGTACAACTTCACTGATCGGTCACATAAAGCATTCACTGTAACACTCTTAAAATAGTCACATAATTTGTTCATTTCTATGAAATGAGATCAAAATAAGTGCACTTAGCAGAAAACAGAGAACCTTTTTTTCACCCTTTGAAGGCAGTATTGTATCCCTCTTTTGTGCAGAGCAAAGCTGATGACCTTGCCAAAGCCCCTTGCTGTGCAGTAGGGCCCCTTTGCTCTGTCAGTAGAAATATGTGTTTGGATCCAGAGGTCCCAGGTTTAATTCTTACTGTTGACATTTCATCTTTGCTTGCAGTGGTACAGCTTACGGCTTCCATACCTCAAGATGAATGCAGAGACAATCTTTTAAGCTTTAAAGCAATCAAAACTGAACAACATTAGTTTTTAAATCTTTGATTCTTATGAAAAGAAAAAAGCTAGCAGAGATTTTTTAGTGGAAGAACAACATCTGTATGACAAGAATAGCCCTGGAAAGAGTCACATGCTTCACCGAGCACACACATATAGTAGCATACAAAATATCTTGGTTAGAAAAATCTACAAGACATCAACTGGGAGCAGTTGAACAGGATGTTTAGGAGATGTTGAGACTACAAAACTCTTAACTTATTACCTTAATGGAAAGACCAAAGTAATGCATTTGAGAAAAAAAAGGACAAAAGATAGGAGGGAAATCTCTAAAATAAAGAGTGAAAGTTATTTAATTCCTGAATTTTACATCCTTCATCCAATTTTTATGGAGAATCTGAAGTTGATGGGGAAAAAAAAAAACACCCAACATAAAAAATAGGCATGCTGTTGTTTAGTGATCACTTTTAGACTAAGCATTTTCCAGAAGGGTTTTATTCACATATTACAACACTTCAGCCTCGAAGAAGATTCCTAAAAATAAATGTCTAGGCTTCTTGAGAAACCTCAGGATTTTCTATGGATACAGTAAATATACTAGAAAACTCAAAAGAACCTTTCTGAACCGGCTGTTAGAGGTTATGTGGGACACCTTAAACAGCTCTTAATAGACACTAAGCTATATCTAGGATATATATGAACTAGATATTTATGATACTAGATATAACTGAGAAATTTAATTCAGACTTTATGTCTTTATGTACTTTGTATAATAATTAAAACAAGAATATATACATATATGTGTATATATATGTACGTATACATACTTACAGGCCTCTTGCTGGAACAAGTGGAATAAATTCCTCGTATTTCAGTAGAAAATGAGCCATGATCTAACACAGTTGAAATAATAACTAGTAACATATCTGATTAGTTAGCATCTTCAAGCCACACACAGTGTCCAGATCAGAACTAGATGTCCACACTTCTCTCTGTATAAAATTAAAATGGAAAAGTACCATATTATTCTTTCACTAATTCAATATTCCTTAGCATTAACTTTCTTTTTCTTTTTCTTTTTCTTTTTCTTTTTCTTTTTCTTTTTCTTTTTCTTTTTCTTTTTCTTTTTCTTTTTCTTTTTCTTTTTCTTTTTCTTTTTCCATTCCCTTTTCTTTTCCTTCTCCTCGTTCTCCTTCTCTTTCTCTTTCTCTTTCTTGTATGTTAAGATTGAAGCTTGATATTTAGCATTCAGCTTGCTCTGTGGTATGATTGTTGTATGTTGGATGACCAAGAAAGTATAGAAAAGACAACTCAGCCCTGAATCTTTCAGGTAAAGAGCAGAGAGAGTAAATGCAGTGGCTTAAGAAGACTAAAGAATTCAAGTGACTTTTGCTTCCACTTAGTTGTGAAGTGTGTGCAGAGAGATGATATTATGAATAACTATGAACAGAAGGCTGCTACAGAAAATAGCATGTAGGTACTCTCTAAACAGTTGCTTCACCATAAAATCTGAAAGAATTTTCTGTGGAATTCAGTCTAATTTTCTTAGTTCTCTCAATGGAATTAAGGTAGCATTTGTTTCTGAACTCTAAAAACTGAACAGGCTTGTTTTCCTCTTTAGCAAAAGGATTACATGTATAAATTCATATTATATACTCCATTAAAGGAGTTGTGGTCAGGAGCACAAAAAGCCTGCATATTCCTGTCCTGGCAACTGTACTCTGAGCTGGGTGTAACCCTCGGAGGGTGGGATGAGGAGGTAATCGTTCCAGGAAAACTGTCCAAAGAGCTGACAGGCTGAAGATGTGTGCAAAATAACAAATTTAAAAGTAGAAGGGAATATTTCCAAGAAATGGAACTGAATTCTGATTACAGTGTAAAGACATTAGCCCAGTCCCTGGCATGGTTTGGTAGTCAGGGTGAACCAGTGACCATTACCATTAATTCATTTGCATCTAGAGAGTTTGCATTCTAGAGTCCCACAGAAAGGACAGTGCTGGGATAGGTAAGAAATGCTGAGTTCACTCAGACTGGTGATCTGCCTAGTACAGCACACTCTCTTTTATATTGATTCAAGAAAGATCAGTTAAAAAGGAATGAAACTGGATAAAAAGCAAGTGGTTATCACACCTTTCACAGGATGTGTGAGAGCTCAGGGTAGCAAGAGAAGAGTTTATATGGTTATGTCTTTGTTTGTTTAATGAAAAAACAGAGAGTATAATAAACCTCATTTCCATGAAATTAGCATATGTGTAAGGCTTTGTACGATCTAAGAAAGGCACTTTGTTTGAACACATAGGGTATCAAAATCCTCATTTGAAATCTTTAATTAACTTTTTCTGCCTCTTCATTATCAATCACTTATTTCAACTAGCCAGTTTCAGTAAGCTTACTCTGGTGGCTAAGAGATAAGACATTTAAGGAATAAAGAGTCAACATCACAGATGCTTTTATTTATTTTGCATTCAAATTTGACCAGAATGCTTTGGGGTTTTTAATCAAAGATTGAAGTGAATGGAGCACTAAAGCTGATTTGGCTATATACTTCCTGGTGATTAAAAATATGAAGGTTCACATGTGGTATCTGAATGAAAGCTTGGCAAACACACACAGATTGAGATTTTAATGCACACAGAATTTCTCTGAGTATTATTTTAACAGATTCACATGAAGTTTTGCAGAATACTCTATTTACAGTTGTAACCTTGGAATGAAATTAAGGAAATGGACAAAGTTACTTTGACTAGGGGTGAATCAGTACCTGACAAAAAGAACAATTTTCATGTGAAATCTAGTAACTCTTTGTAGCAAATAAATGTGGCAATCTACACGATCATTTCTGTGTACATAAAACCCTTTGACCACCGTGTTAATACCCATTTCTTTACATGCTCCATATAGAACATGAATCTGTTACATTTTGCAAGTCTGATTTACTAGCTTACATTGTAGAGATACAATTATTTTATCTTGAAAACTCTGTAGAGTTCTTGGAGAACTGAACAAGATTCTAAATGTCACAGTAAGAGAACCCAAAATGGCTTGTATGTGTAAAAAAAATGGAAGATTATGGCAGATGGATGGAGAAAGATGAAGTGCAGCATCTGACTCCAGGATAGATACAAGCTATGAACACAATGCAGTAAAGAGGAGGAAAATTCACATCTAGGGTACATTGTGAAATGTATTTCCAGGGGAAGCTGAGGAGTACTTGTAGCACTGTAAAATTCATCATGGGCTACGTGCAAATAAATAAATGTGAATTATGTGAATGCAATAAACACAGTAAAAACATGGACTAGTCACTGATGTGTGGTCATCTCTAATTTAAATTTCTGGGTTTGGGTTTTGGCCAATAAACACTTTCCCTGGTAGTGCCTAGGTATAGTTTAAGGGCTAAGGTGGGCTGGGAACCATTATCAAAAACGTGCTAAAGAGCAGGGGAATAAGTGCTTTCACCTGTGTGTAGGTGTGCTCTGCCAGGTCAACAGACCTCCTTTGCATATAATGTATTTACCAATACTGGTGTGGCCATCTTGATTAAATGAATTCATTAATGTTCATTAAATGTTTCATCCACAGTCAGGAAATATGCATTAAGGCAACCATAAGGAAAAAGGAAAAATAGTAGGATGACCAAGAAATTTGAAAATTTAGTTTACAAAGGAGATTAGAAGACTCTGGCTTGCCTAAATTCACAGAAAGTTTGACTAAAAATGTGTAGGTTGCTCTGAAGGTAATGCCTCCACTTTATTATCGTGGAAATGACAACAGATACAAAAAGCACAATAAAGCTACTTTATAAAGCAAATTCTCATCTACAAAACAATATTTTTCAACATAGCCACCAACATCAGTTAAACATTTTTGCAAATGATGAACAAGAGCATTCGTGCCTCACTCATTAAAACCTGCACCAACAGAGCTGACCTACAGCTGCTGTTGGCACTGCTGAAATGCACCACCTACCACCTCACTGTGCTCACATCCACTGTTTGGTCTCCCTAAATGTTCAGCAGCTGTTGATGAATGCCAATGGGTGGAATTTCTTCTGCATGGAGGAATTCAATGAATTTGGGTTAAAAGTTATTTTGAAATTAGAAGTCTTTTCTACAGCATTTTCTAACCTCAGGTTTTTAAATGCTTTCCATGACTAGGAAGTACAGTAATTTATTTATGTTTAAATTAATAAAGTTTTACTCTCATTTATCTAAGGACTTGAACCTTAGGATAAATGCTACAACTATGAGATGTGCAACAAAATTGTTATGGCAGGCAGCATAGTTGTCATACAGTCATCTGAATTAGCTATTGGTTGATCACATATACCCTTGGTAATTTTATTAGAACAGATGAATTTTCAGCTCAAATTCAGATTTACGTCACGAGATTTAAGAGACCTCTTTGCCCTGGAGGAAAGTTGAATCTGTTGCTTACAGACGTGGTATTGTAATGGAAGGACAAATTTAGCAAAGGAATAAATGAGAACAGTTTAAAATTAGAATGAATGTATAGCTCTAGTCACAATTAGCAAACGTGCTCATTGTTAGAAAACAGAGAGTGAATGAATCTCTTGTTTATGGAAAATTGGCACATACAGTCTATATAGCTCATGACATAATTTATAGAGTTTTCTGTAGAGTCCTGGTAATTATTACTGAACTATTCATTATTGATCTCATTTGGAATGTTAATGAATTTAAATCCAGTTTGTTGAAATGCAAGCACAACCACAAAAATCTATTGTTTTATTGGCAATTCTGCATTCAGTGAAGCCAATGGAAAGGGTCCCAGTAATATCAAGAGATACTATATCTATCTGATCCAGATGAATGTGACTCCATAGTTGTTTTTATGTCTGCTGGGTTACTGCTTAACTTCATGATGTCTTTAGTAGCTGATATGTGACACGGTCTGTGGCACTATCCCTAGACTTACCTTATTCATCCGTATCAAAGCTTAAACAAAATGAGAAATATGTTGAAATTTTTCATCAGTGTCTGGAAAGATCTTAGTCCAAGTGATACAGACAAAGTAATGAAGATCTGAAAAATATCTCAATTTCCCAATTGACTCAAAAATAAAAAGTCTACAGACAGGACATTAGTCTTGGCCACTTCTAAATCATCACGAAGTTCAGCTGCAGCTTGTGAGTGAAAGTACTTTGTAGGTCCCCAAATGGGTGGTATTTGTTAATGCTTTTCTGTGGGCTTGGAGAATGTGACAACTTCTAGCAGCTGGTCTGTTTTTCATTGCAAGAATACTATTGTTGGATATATTAAGAAGAAGGTTTTAAGTGTCAAGACATAGTAAAGTGTCAGGAGCTGTGTGAAGTATTGATGAATCTAATACCTTGTTACTATATTCTGCTTTCCTTTTGTTGCTGAAAAGAAAATAAGTTGGAAAAGAAAAATACTGAATTACAAAAATGGTTTGAGTACCAGGAAAATATATCTTACACTGCTAGTCTTTAAAAAAGCTCCATATGTTTAGCTTTCTGAGAGGTATTTAAAAGGTGACTTAATTACAAATAGTAAGCGTTTGCACAAAGACAGGATAACTGTTATTAGAAGACTCTTTGACTTTGCAGAAACTGTCCATAAGTTTGCTCTCAGTAGATGAGAGGTAGAACAATTTTGAATAAAAATAATGTGCATATTTTTAAGTAAAAATGTGCTTAACCATCAGGGCACATTGCCAATGGACATGTAGATTTTTTTCTTCCTTCTTGTCAAGTAAAATGGAACATGTCCAAACATGCATGTTATCTCAAACTGCAAATAACTGGCACTGGACATGGAAATTACTGAAGGATTTTTCTGGAGGTTGTTATATGCAGAATGGCAGATCCTGTTGTTCTTTTTGCCCTTAAAAATAATACTCTGGGAATAAGATTTTTCCATAATCTAGATGATAACTTTAGTCACATTTAGGTCATTTGACATAAAGATTGTCATACTTCTGTAGTTTCATAATGATGTAATTCCAGTCACTAAGCAAAATGATAAATAGCAATAAATTTATTCCCTTTCTCTTGTTCTTCATTACATTAGGATCACCACTAATGCATTTGCACGTTTTCCAGTACAGTGCAAAGTTTGGTTCTCTGCCTTTGAACATCTATTCTGAGCAGCCTATTTTTCTTTTCTCTCCCCACTTGTGTAAGTATATTCAGCGCCTTGTGTTTTTGTTGTTGTTGTTGTTGTTGTACTTTTTTCTTTTTTTTCCCCCTGAGTGGAAATCGGGAGAAGAGGAAATTTCTTAGTGGATAGGTCTTTTTTATTCTGTTTTAGCATTCACTTTGCTTAGTCTGAGGTTTATGTTGCATTTGCTAAAGAGAAGAATTGTATTTATAAAAGCCTAGTTTTGAGGTGTAAATTCCACCGTCTTGGATTACTCCCTTCCCAAGAAAATTTGACTCTGCAACATGATTGCCTGTACAATTAATTGTAACCAGGTATGAGAAAGAAACACTAGGTCAGGTGGGACATATTAGTTAAAAATTCTTCACTATAAGGAACCTGTGAACGAGAAACTGAACATGAGTCAGCAGTGTGCCCTTGTGGAGCTGAAGGCTAACTGTGTATGGGAGTGCATTAGAAAGTGCAGAGCAAGACAGACCAGGAGCTTATTATTCTAGGTTGTTTATGTATCACTTGTGAAGGTATGCTAAATCAGAGACAGTTTGGGGATACCTATTGCAAAAAAGACACTGAAGAAGAAAAAGACTGAGGAAGCTGTGTTTGACCCACCTAGAGAAGGCAAGGCAATGGGGAGAACTTAATTGCTGTGCTAACTTAATTGATGTGTTTAGAAATTAAGTGAGCAGTTAAAGATGTTTTTACAGAGAGAAGGAGACAAAAGAAAAAAAAAAAAAAAAAAAAAAGGAAAAACGGATCAAGAAAATATCTTTCATTAAGAAAAAAAAAACCCCAAACACTGTGAAGGTGGTCAAACAGTCATTCATGTCTCTCAGAAACGTTTTTGAATCTTTTAGAGATGTAGAAAACTCAGCTAGATGAGAGCTGAACAACAGACCTAACATTAGAACTGGACCAGCTTTGACTTGATGTTGGGCTAGATCACTTCCTGAGGTCCTGTCCAGTTTAAACCATTCTATGATTCTAAATACAGCAGTGTCCAAATGTTATTACAGGGTTTTTTGGATTACAGTTGGCTGAAGTCTTTTCAGGGTTGAAGCATGTGCAGAACCAGCTTTATCCAGCCCATAAAATGTCACTGAGATATAGTTATGGGCAAGGAATATGGAGACAATTATATCAGAGAAAAATGCTAACAAGTTATAAAATTTGATTTTCATCATGAAACATGCAGATCATTTCATTCCTGACCCTCAGCTGTGATGTATTCTAAAGAAAGGAATCAAGACCTTGAACTTCTTTAGGTAGTCCATGGAATGGTAAGAAAAAGTCTAGGGAATGTATCTGATATATGTCCAAGGCCTACACTGTTGAAATGAGATATAAAATTCATTAGTAAATGAATTTCTGTAAGCGCTGAAACACTATGAAAATTTATACTGAATGATGAATTACTGCAGTCTAAATGAGAAATGACAAATGCATGAATAACTGAAGCCAGGTAATTGCCTTCCAGGAAAAAGTCTTTTAGCTATCTGGAAAGAAAACTTCATTGGGTGTTGCTGTTATATAAGTTCTGAGCACCAGTTAATAGTTTGATGTGCTTTTGTATATTTAAGGTCAGATTGAGCCATCAGATAGAGTATTTTGAGCTGTTGTTGATGATAATGTATTCTTTTAGAATGGCATTTTGAAAATATTATTAGGAAAAATATTAGAAAGCCCATCACAACAGTCAGCTTGTTCCTATAGTGAACGATCTCCAGTTTTAATATCTACGCTTCAAATTTAAACTTGCCTAGCTTTAACTTTGTAACACTGATCTTTTATGACTTCTCTCACACTGAAGAATCCGATAGCATTCATAACTGCGTTCCTTCAAGGATACTTTCTTAAGTATTTTTTCAATCTTCTAGCATTTTATGAATGTATGTACATCTATATTTAGATGCAATCTTTATTATAAATTCATATCAGTTATTTTTAAGCCTCATGATTTAAAAATGTTTATCCTAAGTAGATGTTGTCTAATTTCTTCCTAAAGTTTATTAATAGCTTACAAATTGCTTCCCTGCCCTCATATGGTATGAATGCAATACTCTGTTTCTTCCCATATATAGAGACACAATATTTATTAAAAACTTCTGTTCTTCGTGCATCATCATTGACAATTTTACAATCTTCATTTGGTAATGGGCCTTTATAGAATTTATTTTGTTCTTTATCCACTTTCAAAGAGTATTTAAAATATTTTTAGCTTTGCTAGCCTGCATATTCCATTGTAGTCCTAAGCTACTTTTGGTAATATATAGCTCTTTTTTACAGTTAACTTTTCATTCTTTTCTTTTCCCCACCAGTTACACTTCCCTTACAACTTTTTATTCATTCCTTTGTCACTGAACCAAAACAAATTTTAAGACAGGAGTTGTCCGAGTCATAACTATGTGTAAATGGACTAGCTAGACACTTAAATTCTTCTGGAGTTTTTTGTTTTGTTTTTACTTGTCAGTATTTCTCATAAGATTTTTCTTCCTTCATTTTTTCAAATTTGTACTATAAATTGATTTGAAGCATTATGCATGTTCTTTTCTATATTAGTGTTTGTGGCTGTGTTTGTTCTTAAAGAATATAAGGTCAAGATCCCCACTTTCTAGCCAACAACTGACTTCCAGTACCATGGTTATTAAGCTTTATCTGGCACAGTGATGTCCAAAACAGAGTCACCTTTTCTTGCTATAATTCCTTTTACATTAAAAAATCTATAATTCTAGGGATTCTGAAGAAGTTTCATTACTAGGTATATAAGATTGCCAATATGTATTGCTCAAATTCAAGTCCCTCTAAAAGCATGATTTCTCTTCTTACAGATAATGAACAGATACTTAGGAAGAAAATTATTCTTATAATTTAGAGGACTGTTACAAGCAATAACAAGTTCTGTCTACTGAACTATGTTTACTAGCACATTGATCTACATACTTGCATGATCCTTAGGTTCTGAATTACCAATAAAGATTAAAGGGATAACAGTATTTTTAATTAGGAGCTCTGATTCTTTCCTTCTTTCCTGTATGTTCTACCATCACAAAACAAATTGTAAAAACTGATCTTCATATGCTAATTATGTGATGCATATAACAATGCCAGTTATATCAACTTTCTTTGTCATCAAGTGTTTCTAAATCCTGAAATCCAACTCCAACCCAGCAAGTAAAGTTTCAAAATGTTTTTGTTACATTCATCAGTATTTATCTATTCTTTTTCGTGGTGACCAGTCCTTGCATTTTCTATTCTATTTCAGAATTAATGTTTTATGTTGTTATTTTCTCAAAAGGAAAGTGAATACCGGCTAGCTTCTTCACTCTGCCTTTTTCTAGACAACCAGGCACGCCTTACAGAGGATGCCCGCCAGCTAGCTGTTACACCTCTCTCTTCCACTAGAGCTGACTGAATACTATCCAAAGCCAGTAGGGTACCTACCATCTAACCTTCAGCATGTTCCTTAGCTGTGTGAAGCTCTGGAAATGTCACCTAGTTCCACAGTTCTAAAGTCTGCCATATGTGATCATTTTCAAGTTATGGATTTTCTGAGGTTTTTCAGTATTTTTTTTTTTTATATATATCTATTTTCACTTGCAGAGGAAAACACACAATTTTGTCTATGTATTCTTTAAATTTTTTTTATTATTATTATTATTTTTTAATCACCATTTCCCTTGTAGTTCATTGATAATGAACTTGTTTTCTCCTTTGATTCTTTTTTGGTGTCTCCTTTGCCATAGTCCAGAAAGAGCCACTAGGGATGTGTGCTGCTGCTTTTGGTTTCTTTCTTACATAGAGATATACTTCGCAACTGATTTACCAGGAATTCATTAATAGGTCAAAAATGTCAGATGGAAAGATGACACCTAATTCTCTTTCACCATTTGGTAAAAACACTACAAATCTTTAGATGTTGTACTAAGGGACATGGTTTAGTTGGGAAATACTGGTGGTAGGTGAACTGGACTGGATGATCTTGGAGGTTTTTTCCAACCTTGGCGATTCTGTGATTTTGATCCTACGATTCCTGCACACTTTGCTGTGTGTTCCCTTTTTATGTACCCGTTTCTTAAATACAGCCTAACCTAATGACTTCCAAACAGAGCTGTCATATACATACTTATTTTCATGCTGCACAGTGCTGAAAATTAAGCATTTATGTCATATACTCTGTTTCATATTTTGACCATCCTGCTTGCCTCAGTGCCAAAAACATCCAAAAACAGAACATGAAGGGAGGAGTTTCCCCATCACCTATATTTTAAATTGTATTGGAGTCAAGTTTAAAGTAATTTCTATCTCTTTTTCTTCTTCAGAACTTAAGAATTTGCCTTCAAAACAAAGATCTATTTCACATGCTCCAGATTTTCCTTGTTTTCTCTCTGAGTCCTTCACTCATTCTATTTCAGAACAGTTTTTTTTTGTGTGTGTGTGTTTTCAGTGCATTTTCACTTTTATAGGAGTGACAAAGAAATAAAACTAGGCCTATGCAGGGAGATATGGAATGCATTATTATCATTGTAGTCTGTGTAGTCTCTGACTCTGCTTGTTGATGAACACTGCTATGAAACACTGCGCATCTAAGTTCTGCATTTTGGAGTGGAAATTAAGGGCACCTCAACATATATTATACAGGACCTCTGATAGGATGAACTGCAGATGCAGAGTGGGATGCTGTTCTCTTTACTCTGAAATCAGTAAAATACTTGTGTCGATTGTAAGAGGAGCTTGTTGAATGTTTCTTAAATCATAGTTCAGATAAAAGCATCAGTATGACTTTCTTAGAATACATTATGTACTACATTGAATTTTAGAGTTGTAATCTGCTTGCAACATACTTGTTGCTACTTGCAACAGAGAGATTGAAAGATACAGTCTGAAACGAAGATCCCAAACCAGTATTAACACTCAGAGAATGTGACTTATCCCAGATAGTAATAATTTATTAAAGGAGGGAAATGGAAATCAGAGTTGTGTTGCATTAAAGCTCAGAAGATGGCACTGCAGACTAGATCCTTAAAATGTTTTATTTCTCCTACCTTATTGTGATCACTGGTGATATAATACCGCAATAATATTTTATTATTCCTCATTTCTAAACCTCTGTTCATGCAGAAGTGAGAACCACTATTCTATGCTTTTTAAATATGCAAACCTGAAAGGTAGTGTCAGCAGTTTTGAAACTTGGTGAATGTTACATGATTGTTGTTACTTCTTGTTGAAACTTGAACGCTTACAAGTATCTAGGAGGCAGTAGCTCATCTAAATAAATAAATTTTATACAATTACAATATACACTAATGTTTTTTGACTGTCCACATCCCTCAGAAAGTGACTATAATTTCTTTTAACTGGATGATTTTCTCCAGAAAAGAATTACCAATCATTTCTTTGGGAATTACTGGCTGCTAGCATCTAGCAATATTATTGATAAATATTAATCTAGGATAGATTGCTATTGAACCAGAGAATGAAAGCAGATTCTTTAATATGATATTAAAATTTCATTTCCTAAAGGAACGGAAGAAGAATTTTACACAGTCACCAAGTGGAGAAATTTTAAAGTCACCACATGGAAGCAACTCCTATAATGACATAACATTCATTTGACTGAAGAAGCCACTGAAGGTCAATGAATATAAGACTTAAATTCTGTCTTTTCTGTTTAAGACTCATATCTTGGTGTTTGTTTGGTTTTTTTTTTATTATTATTTTATTATTATTATTTTTTTTGGCCGCTTGATGAAAAGCATCCTTGAACTGAGTACTGATTGAAGAGTATCAGGTAGCAGTTTTACAGAATATAAATCCACCTCCTGTAAGAGGTGCATACATAAATGTGCACAGTCCAAAGGCTGGGGAGGGTGATGACTGTGGTGGTATTGGATTCTCTTGTTTTGTTGCTCTTAATGCTTTTTTTTTTTTTTTTCAAATAATCAGTTTACTATGGTGAAGCTGAAAAGTTCCACCATGTGCATGATGGAAAGACAAAGATGGATAATTATGGGGGAAAGAGTTTTTCTATAGTTTTTAAAGAGATTGTATGAAATTATATAGAATGCTGTAAAAATGGAAGAAATCGGTTAGAATTTAAAGCCTTGTGTACTTCCCCTCTATCGGCATGACTTTTGCTCCTTTGGTGAGTAGACTACAAAAAGGGGGTGATTCTCCATGCTCATTCTGTGGTCTGGGTTACTGACATTCACTCCTGTCTCTAACCTCCAGTTTGCACATCTGGTATCCATATCCTGTAGTTTGCCTCAGGAGATTAATTATTTGTGCCAATACTTTGGTGAGGCCCAACTGACTTTGCTGTTTAGCAGTGTGGGTAGTAGACACATCACTTCAATCTCACCTCCTTTTTCATCATTCATTAATGCTTTTTTGTCCTGAAGATTATGTCTCGCTTTCTCAGCTGAAAGACAGATGTCAAAAGAATCTCCCTGTAAAGGAAAGCAGATCTGAAAGGAGAGATGAAGAGGATGAGAATCTAAATGATCTAAGTGATCTGGAGCATTTTGAAGGGGATAATAAAAATCAGGAGAAATCAACTGCATGAAAATTGTGCAAGTACTTGGCACTCTCCTTTTCCCTTTATTGAAAGTCTGCTCGTTTTCTGCACAAAGTGATGTGTCTATTGCTAACTATCTGTCAGAGTGCAGCATAAAAATATCAGCCATAATTATATTCATACTACAAGTCTTGACATTAAAACTAATCTGAAAAACATTCACTTTCCTATACTACCTTATGTAACAGGACTTAGATGCAGAAATGGCTCATTGTCAGATTTTGCTCTTCTGTGTTTCAGAGAGCAGAGTGTTATTTGACAGCCATGAAAATGTTGGCTTGCCCTTTCTCTCACAAAGGGAAGTATCAGTAGAGCCTGACATTTGTCAAAGACTCTTACCAGTGTGACCTATTTTTAGATACCCTTTGAAACCACACGGTAAGTACCTGAAAACTAACAATCCTTCTTCCATCTCAAGAGAGAACATTTAGGAATGGATTATTAGAAAAGACAGGCACAGGACCAAGAAGATCCTGGCAGTGCATTGTGATAAGTTGTAAGCTTAAGTGTTTATAAAATGGTTTCGTTTTAGTGATCAATATTAGGAAATCAAAATGACATTGTGTAGGAAGTTGTAGACTGAGAGATCTGTGTTACTGTGGGACAAATACTGCTCCACATTTAAGTTGAGGTAAATTTTTGCTGAAATCTACATTAATTTTCAATATAAATCATCCATTATTTGAAAGATAGAGATATTTGCCGGCAGGTAGACAGCTCCTATATTTTGAAGGACTTTCAGCAAGGCAGATATCAAGCAGAGTCTTAAAGAGAATATCTGTGAGGGGCAGGGTCTGGAAACTTGCCATAATTATAAATTCCATTATGAGTCTATCACAAAGATATAGAGAGCAGTTAAACATATGACATTTTGGGGAATAACTAGTGATGAATTTACAATGCTATCACTTTATGTTACTTGTGATCACATCAGCTTGTAAATATGATGGAGAGAGGAAAAAGTGTTTCTTTTGCCACAGGAGGCAATTTGCTAGGAGAGATCTCAGGTTTAGAACCAGTATAAGTAGCCAGTACTCAAGATAACTATGGTGGTTTGGAGTAGAGGTCTCTGCACTTGTTGAGACATTTGATTTCTTCACGGCAGCCAAATGAGGTAGGAGAAGGCGTGTTTCAAAGCTAAGGACTGCCTTTGAGCTTTCCATCTACAGTTGTAGACAGCGCAATTTTATCCTCTTTGCTGCTCAGAGATCCCAAATCAAATTGTGATTAGAGATCAACAATAAGTTAAACAAAGCAAACTGGAAACATGGCATGAGTAGCGGCAGGCATGAAGTTGGAAGTGCCTCAGTGTTACACTGGAAATACCTGGGATGTGTGCCCACTGAAGGAAAGCAATGTAAGGAAACTAAGTTCTCGGGTCTAATGGGACTCCCATAAAAATCTTTTTACTTCTGACAGGTCAGTATTTGACCTTGACAGGAAACAGATTCTCTCATTGCTTCATCTTAAAGAAGTGTTCTTCCTATAAAATATCTGCTAATTTGGTGTTAAGATGGCTGCAAAAACCAGCTAACTGTCCTATAACCTTAGAGTTTCTGTATAAATCTGTATAAGTATGGCAGATGTGACTACGAGGAGTAATAGATTGTATGTAAATTGAAAACAAGAACGAAGTTGCAATGAGTATGATTTGTGTTCGTGTCCGTTCCCAAGCAATGAGACGGAGGGCAGCAAACCAAAATATCTAGATAAATATTTCCATCATGACAGATTTTATTTTTTTTTATTATTATTATTATTTTTTTTTTTTTTTGCTTAGGTAACAAGTCCATCATGAAATGGCTCACAGTTTCTCAGGCACTTCCTCAAGATACAGCTCATCACCTGCCTCCACTTGGATGCAGATCTGTTGACCGCAACACTAGCTGCAACTATCCAACTCATTATCCACTGGATAGTGCACCCTTCATATCCATATCTCTCCAATTTAGAAATAAGGATATAATGTAGGACCATGCACAAGTCCAAGGAGACTATATTAGCTGCCTTCTCTTTTTCCACTGATGCCATCATTCAGTCATAGAAGGCCACTGGATTGGCCAGGCATTATCTGACCTTGCTGAAGCAGTGTTCGCTGTCTCAGATCACCTGCTCATCCCTCATATACCTTAACATCTCTTCCAGGAGGATCTGCGCCATGATCTTCTCAGGCAAAGGCGGTGCTTACTGGACTGTAGTTCCCTGGATCTTCCTTTCTTAAAAATGGGAGTGATGCTTCTCTTTTTCAAGTCACTGAGGACTTTACCTGACAGCCATGACTTTTCAAATATGATGGAGCGTGGCTTGGCAACCACGTTATCCCATTCATTCACGACCCTGGAATGCCTGTCATTGGACCCATAGGCTTGTACACATTCAGCCTCATGAAGTGGTCTTGGACTTGTTCTTACTTGTTCTCCCTCTGAGTGGGAGGGATTTCACTCCTCCAACTCCTGCCAAGAGGTACAGGGATGTGATAGTGGCATGAGAAGCCTGACTGCCATTGAAGACTGAGGCAAAGAATCCATTGAGCACATCATCTTTCTCCATGTCTGTTGCAGCCAGTTTTCCCTTCAGAGGGGCTTACACTCTCTTTGGCCTGTCTCTTCTGACTGATATACTTGTAGAATCCTTTCTTGCTATTTTCCAAATCCCTTATCAAGTTCAGTTCCATTTGAGCCTTTTCTTTCCTGATCCAATCTCTGCATGTCTGGACAGCATCCTTGTATTCTTCCCAGGCCACAGATTTCTACTTCCACTGCCTGTACATGTCCTTCTTTCCCTCAGTTTGACCAGCAGATCCTTGTCCAGCCATTCCAGTTTCCTGTCTCCTCTGCCTGATTTCTTATTCTGGGTGATGGAGGGCTCTTGTGCTCTCAGGAAGGTGTCCTTTAAGAACTGCCAGATCTGTTTCATTCATATGTCCCTAAGGACAATTTTCCAGGGGATCTTATCCAATAATTTCTTAAACAGACAAACAAAAACATTTTTCCCAGACAACCTAACAGATCACAAATTATGGCTCTTCTCCTACAAGCTGCCTAGTTTCATCATACTCACTCTGGAAATAGCAGTCATTTTCTCCTATCTTCCCTTTTTCTGATGCTCCTCTTACACAATCTGTTCTTCTGCTGCTCTGCTGAATTGCAGGGTGCAGTGGTTGCTGATGCTCCCTGTAACAGCTCACAACCCCACTGTCATCTCCTGGATACTCCAATCCATCATTTAGAAATAACAGCAATGGAGAGCATCAGAAAGGAGGAAGACTAGAACAGACTAAAACATCCTATCTTCATCTCTTCTATGTAGCTAATTTTTCTGCACCTTGAGACAGCTTACTTCTAGACATCACTGTAGATTAGAAGTAAAATGTAGAAAGAGGTGAGCTGGCTCAGACATGGAAAGAAGTCTGACTATGGCACTAAGGAGTCTCCTTGGGCTAATTTTTTTTCTGTGTTTTGGACACCTGCTGTGTCTGGAAGATTAAAGCAAGTAAATGAACCTTTTTGTGTATGTATTCACTTCTGGTAGTTCAAGCAGTGACCTGTATTTTGTCGTGATTATATTTATAGAAGTTCCATTTGCAGTCTTAAGTTAAAACACAAACTTATCAGCAAATTGTGTAGTCTGAAAGATCAAATTCATATTTGATCACAGTTAATACACAAAGTAAGTGCATCACTACAGCTAGCTCTGATATAACATGGTTTATCCAATCAATACATATCTGAGATTAATAAGTCAAATAACAGAGTATAGAAAAGTCATTTGTCACCCCAGCTGGTGCTTTTATCAGTTGGAAAACTGACCAAGAACACTTCCAGCATGTGGAGGCTTTCTTAGAATGATTGCTAAAGTATAGCCTGAGGTTATAGAGTTCTAAAGAAAACTTTTTTATTCAGCCAGGTAATCTACTTAGGTACCTGTGTGAATGCAGAAGGTACTTATTCCAGTGCAGACAAGTTGGATGTAGAAATGTAGGATCCTGTGCCAATAAATGTGTCACAGCTGAAATAATTTTTTGCTCTCTTAAAATAAAATACTAAAATTATAACAACCCTGGGTTTATTGTTGTCAGCCTTCCAACAAAGGAGCTACTGAAAACTGAAACAGAAAATTGCTTCAAAAAGTGTTAAGTTTCTAATGGATGAAACATCAAATGATATTCTTGAAAATGACAGTGCTTAGGACTCAGGCTAACCAAAGTGCTTGACTGTTTGTTCATTCTACATACAGAAGAATTATAACACCTTTAGCTGAGTCAGCCAGTTACATTTAGCCTACTCTGCAGGTGTGTACGGCTGGAGAACAAGAAGTCCTTTTTCCAGACAGTCTTTGCACTGTTGAAACCATCTCTTATTTGGAAAAATGGCATCAAGCCAACTAGAAACTTCCTAGCTTCCTTTTCAGGACAGACTTGTAGGACCCTCGGATTCTCAGAGATTAGCTAATTTTAAACGTCAATGATACTGTGACAGTGACATTGTGGAAGTCCTCAAGCACCTCAAGAGAAGTTTAACTCAGAAGCTTAACTGTCTATTAAACTATTTCCCATTTAAAAATCATTAAAAAAAAAGCTCCACTGGAAACTTTTAAGAAGCAGAGTTATTCTCACAGGAAGAATATATGAGGATGGGTTACTTTCTATCATTTTGTGCATGGTCTTCAGAGTTCTTCCAGGACAGATAAAAAAACAGGGCTTCACTTTTATACTTTACCCAAAAGGCAATATTGTCTGCAGCACAAAGCTCCAGCTATCTTCCACGAGTGAGACCATGTGCTGCCTGAAGAAGCAAAGCCAGATTCTTTATACCAGCACCAGTTCCTTTTGCTTCTAAATGTTTCTGACCACCTTTTGAGACTCAAACAGTTACCTCAGCTCTGTCTGACCAGATTACAGGGTACTATTTTATCTGAACTAATAGTGATTTATGAGCCTTTTCAAGTTAGGGTGGCCCAGGCTGCTGGAAAGTGATGTGGTTCCTGGTGGGGGCACAACCATTTGCTGCTGCTCATAATGGTGTTACTCAGCCAAAGCAAACAAACAAACAAACAAACAAACAAATAAATATCCTGGGAGTTCTGCACTGCGTGCTTCTCTGAAAGGCATTGAGCATTGTGCAGTACTTAACGATCTTCAGTGGATTTCATTTATACATTGTTGCACTGTGTTGCCTGGCCTTAGACCACTTTGTGACCTGGATTAGTAACATTTCCTTCATGTATCACCCACATTACATTCTGCCCTGAAGGTGATTCAGACATATGTCAGTCAACTATATGGACTGCGTGTGATTAAACTACACATGTAGTACAAATGCACACAGGCTAACTAGCCTTCAGAGAATAAAGATTACACATCCATCCCGTATGCCTTCTTCCAGTGCTAATCTGTCATTACAGTCAGAAGTTTGCCTATCATTCTGTATCTTATTTATTAAATATTAACTCATTTGGATCATAGCCATTTCTGGTGGGACTCTGAGCAGCCCAACATCTTTACAGCAGCCTTATGCATACTGGAAGGCTGCTATTCTGTGCAGCCTCATAGTACTGTTTCACTTCAGCAAAATGCCTACTTTCAGTGTTCTTACTGTGACTAGCTGTTCCTACTTGTCTGCTCAATGCTCAACACTATTTATATGACTGCATTGAGAATCAGGCTAGAAGTTGATAGAACTAAAAAAAAAAAATAATAACTGTCACAGAGGATAAAATCAGTGGGAAGGTAGGAAGGTACAGGTGAAAGGAAACACAGGATTTTGGGATAAACAACACTTCTGTTAAGAAAAAAATGTAGAAAAATGGCAGGTTATATTTTCTGGGCTAATTGGATTTCTCTTCCTTCTCTTTTGTTTTCTGGATAATCTCTAACTTTTTATGGCTCTTATAATGTGGGAAGCTCAGACGATGACACAGTTCTCTAGGCATGGCTCCACAAACGATGCACAAAAGAGTTTAGCTCCTGTTTCTTAAATACTACATGCCAGTCAATACATCTAAGAATAACTTAATTATCCTAACAGTACTAGTTGATTGACTCGGTTCTAAATTCATAGTGTGAATAGTCTTGTCCAGAGTCTCTTGTCTACTTCGTCATTTGTTTGGACATTTCTCTCTCCTAAGAAAACATCTTGACCTTCTGCTTATTTAATTTCAATTTATTGAATGCCTTTCAAGCATACCTTTTTGTCAAGATGTGATTATAACACTGTTCTCGAGA
This sequence comes from Pavo muticus, assembly GCA_016647715.1. NCBI lineage: Eukaryota > Metazoa > Chordata > Aves > Galliformes > Phasianidae > Pavo > Pavo muticus. The sequence continues at coordinate 210,640 of JACDJE010000470.1, forward strand.
GTGTTCACAACCTACCCAAACTTGGGCCATGCACAGCTTGATATTGGAGCTGTGTGGGAAGATTTAGTTCAGTGTTTCCCCCAGTTTTCTTCAGAAGTGAAGCACTGGCAGGAATATTTTGGTTCTGTGGAGCATTTCATATCTGACAAGGAGATGAACAGCCCCATTGAAATTCTCCGTCTAGTTTCCCCAGTGAGTCACCTACCTCTGAATGCAGAGATCTTGCAGAAGACAAGGCTGACTCCTTCCTGCTCCCTTGGATGTGCACAGTTTACTCTCTGAAATCTCTGAGATCATTGGCTGCCTTTTAAAAATCTGTAATGATCTCCACCAAGATTAGCATTAACTTTAGAAAACCTCCTTCAGCCTTTCCCTTATCTGCTGCCAGCTTCTATAGGTCATTCCCAGTGAATTAAATAAGTGCATCCAAAAGCATACTCATGAAGGAAATAGGAACAGGAGAAGTGCTCACAGCAGCTGTCAGTGACTGTCTTTGCTAGACACAAAGACCTTACCAGATCCTCAGCTGTTACATACTGTTATAACTCCCTGGGTAAAAACATAATACTGTGCTAAAGTTAAATCAGATGAGTCTGGCCAGGAACACAATTAAATAGATCAAGGCTGAAGTAATTGGTCCACCACAAAGCATTAATATAGTGGCTTACTTTTACTGTGGGTTGTTCAAAGGCAGCAAACAAGTGTAATTGTGTTCTTATTTAACCCTCATATCTCTGTCATCTACATAATTCTTCTGTCAGACACTGTTAGGCAGTAAAGGCAGCTGGGTTTAATTTTGGGGTTCTGCCTGCAAAAAGTCCAACAGGAAAACAACCACTCTAACATTTTAGTTGACACCAGCTTTAGCATCCACCTCCAGTTTTGGCAAGCTTCATTACACTGCCTGAATGATGGTGTGTTAGCAGTACATTTGCAATCACAAGCTAAAAATTAAAACAGAGGGATTAAAACAGGGATAATTTTATCACAGAGAAAGCAAAACAGTAAAATATTAGCTTTAGAAACTTGAGAGAAGGAGGTATGAGTGCTTTGGATGTATGTGGGCTCTGCCTTTCATACAAGCAACATACTTACTCAGCTTTAGAAAAAGGAACTAACCAGTAAAGGAACCATTTTACTAAATAGTCCCGTACTGAATCATAACTGATAGGTGAATGGCGTTCAGCCTCTATCATAAAGCTCTCTGGATCCCCAGGCGTGTGCTTCCTCACAGGGCTCCTGACTAGAGTTTCTGGGTTTCCAAGGGACTCAAGGTTTTACAGTAAAAATAATTCAATTTTCCTATAGGGCTAACTTTGTAAAACAACCAGCTGCTTGGGGTGCAAAGGTTGGCTCCAGCTGATCTAACTGGGGATTCCCCAGCCATAGGGGAAACACACAGGGGTAAGGAAATTAGCAGCAAGTTGTCTGCTCTAGGTGCTGGGACCCTGGAGGAATAGGAGTGCAGCCCTAGGAGAAAGGAGAAGGAAGAGCTTCTTTGGGCTTGGAGCACACTGCAGGGGCTACAGTGGGAATTTATGAGCACAGAAACTGCCGTCTGCTATTTGTTTCTGCTTTATACAGAGAAATGGGGCTAAGAAAAGACTGTGTGCAAATAAGACTTCTGCAGAGAATATATTTGTTGCTGCTCACCAGATTCTTATCCCATGAAATTCTGAATTTTGGCTAGAGGGAGTAGGATGATGAGTTACATTTCTCTAAAATATATTAGATCGTGTAAGTATCTCAACAGTTGTTTCTTGGGGATAAAGGGTGTTCTGAAATAGAGTGTGAGGTGGGCGTTTAACACTGCGTATGTTATCTGGAGTTTATTTCAGATGCACTACCTTTTTTTTTCTTTTCTTTCTTTTTCTTTTTTTGTCTTAGGACTAGAGGAGAATGAAAAACAGCATCCAATTTTCGTGTAACAAGGCATTTTAAATTTGAGAAAAGAGATGAATTCCTTCTAAGCTGATCAAATAATAACTTTCGTTGCAGATGAGTGGGAGCAGCAGATTTAGAAAGCAATGAGCTGTAATACCTCCCCACTTTCAATCTCCTTTCTCACGTACTACCAGAAAACACTATTGATAGTAAAAGAAAAGTAACAAGAATCATATAGCAGGATAGCACAAACCTGCTTAGATCCTGTTTTGATAAATCTTTATCTTTTCTTCTTGTCAGTATACCTGCAATGTAACACCACTACACCTGCAATAAACATATTATTATAATCAGTGGTGAGAGCACTCATCTCTCCTCCCTCATGTGATCATACTCGCCTGCAACAGTCCTCTGCCTCATATCATTAATGAAATCTCATGGTCAGAAAATGAGAAAAAATTCACTGGAATAGAAATTTTCAAACTGGTCTCAGCAGGGCAAGTTTCAGCTCTTGTGCTTTGCTGCTATGGTCTGGAATTCCTTGAAAGAGAAAAGTTAGAGGCCAAAGCAGAGTGATGAGAGCACAGGAAGCTTCCCAGCCAAGCTAGCAGGTGAGGCAGGGATGAGATCTGTGCTGCTGGCACTGACTGGCAGCAAAAGAGTTCATCAGTTAGTTGTGTCCTTCATGGCTTCCAATAGCCTGCTGAGTTAGGCTGTTGAATAACCATGCAGTTGAGTTATGCTTGCTGTTCCTTTGGTGATACACGGGTTTGAATTTAATGTGAGTGTACAGAATCACTGCTCAAATGTATATTTTTTATGATGTCTTAAAGTAAACTACTGACACTTCTTATATTATAAGAATTTTCTGTAATTTAATAGTATATTGATTTATTTTCCTTGTCTCCTGATGGTGAAAAGCCTGACTTTATGCAAATGGTCATGGATTATAGGAAGATGTATACGCACACATATAATAACTTAATTCATTGTAATATTTTCTGCTTGCTATGAGATAACACTTTTCTGCATGCACCTGAAATAGCTTTATGCAGTGACCAAGAAAATAGCTGAATGCCTAGACAAAAATTTATATATTTTTAATTTTATGCAATTTTAATTCATTTTCATTTGATTTTAATAAAATATTTTCTTCATAGAAGAATCATAGATGAAAAATATATTTAAAATATAATATTAAAATATATATTTAAAAAAATAGAGGAAATCATAGAATCATAGAAACTTTTGAGTTGGAAGGGACCATTAAAGATCATCTGGTCCAACTCCCCGGCAATGAACAGGGACACCTACAGCTCAATCAGATTGCTCAGAGCCCAGTCCAGCCTGACCTTGAATGTTTCCAAGGACGGGTCAGCCACTACCTCTCCGGGCAACCTGTGCCAGTGCCTCACCACCTTTTATCATAAAAAACTTTTTCTTTATGGCTAATACAAATCTCCCCTCTTTTCATTTTAAACCATATCTCCTTTGCTATCACAGCAGACCCTGCTAAAGAGTCTGCCCCCTTCTTTCCTGTAGCCCACCTTTAGATACTGAAAGGTCATTATCAGGTTTCTCCAGAGCCTCCTCTTCCCCATGCTGAACAGTTCCCTTGTCCTGCTGGCTACGCTTCATTTGATGCAGCCCAGAATATGACCGGCTTTCTGGGCTGCAAGGGCATATTGCTGGCTCATGTCTAGCTGGCAATTCACCAGTACCCCCAAGTCCTTCTCAGCAAGGCTGTGCTCCGTCCTTTCATCCCCTAGCCTCTACTGATAGTGGGGGTTGCCAAGACCCATGTGCAAGACTTCGCACCTGGCTTTGTTGAACCTCATGAAGTTCACCTGGGCCCACTGCTCAAGCCTGTCTAGATCTCTCTGGATGGCATTCTGTCCCTTGGGCATATTGACTGCACCCCACAGCTTGGTGTCATCCATAAATTCACTGAGGATGCACTGAATCCCACTGTCAATGTCATTGATGAAGATGTTAAAGAGCACTGGTCCCAGACTTAACCCCTGAGGGACACCACTCATCACAGATCTCCATCCAGATACTGAGCTATTGACCACCCACTCTGGGTATGATCCCACAACCAGTTTCTTGTTCATCGAACAGTCCACCCATCAAATCTATCTTTCCAATTTGGAGAGAAGGATGTTATGGAAGACCATGTAAAGGCCTTAATGAAGTCCAGATAGATGACATCAGTAGCTCTTCTCTTGTGCATTGATGAAGTTATGCCATCATAAAAAGCAATAAAATTGGTAAGGCAGGACCTGCGCTTGGTGAAGTCATGCTGGTTATCCCTGAACACCTTCCTCTCTTCCACATTAATGTACACAGATACAGATTTTTAGGGTTTTCTTTTCTTCTTTTTTTTTCTTTTGGTGTGTGTGAATAATATTAAACCAGTTTAAGAACCCAAGAGACCTATTACTTTTTATAGAACATGTTAGTTTTGCATCTTCAGATCCTATTTATGATTTTAGTTTTTTGTTTCACTGATAAGGAGATACAAGGTAACTACATGTCTTTTCCATGATCAGTTTTTTTAACTGAAATCTGTAATGTATCAGTATACAGTCTTAACCAATGACTGGTAAGCTGTTAAGATGAGCAATGAATTTTAATTGTGATGTGTTAAACGGGATTTATATACTCTAAGAAAGATGTTCTGCTGCATAACTGCTTCACTGAAGAATTGCTTTTCTGAAAGAAAGGGTCTGAATTTCTTCATAAACATCCCCTAATTGGGCATTTTAGTGTCTAAAAGGTATGCTGGCTTGACACATTTATAATTATTTATTTCATATTGTTTTCATAATGGAAATGAAATTGCATACATATTACACGAAATGAGGTTTCAGAACTTTCTCCCATCTATTTAACAGCATAGATGACGCTAGAAAAACAGGTAATCAACACTATTAATAGTGTTGTTTGTTAAAAAGCAATAGTTTGAGTGAAAAATAGAGATTGCAAATACCTTAAATACAGAAACTTGAAAACCTCACTTCCTCTCTTTGTCTGTCACAATTTTTTTCATTATCAAAAACTATCTTTTTTCTCATATTCTTTATGATTGGCATTGGAAATCTGCTACATCCCTGGAGGTGTTCAAGGCCAGGTTGGATTGGGCCCTGGGCAGCCTGATCCAATGTCTGACCCACAGCAGGGTCTTGGAACTAGATGATCTTTGAGTTCCCTTCCAAACCAAGCCATTCTGTGACTCTCAGCTTCTATGGTGTAGGATACTTACTGCTCTAGGAAGCAGGAAGAGAACAAGAGAGGAGGAATTGATACATTATCTACAGGCCACTCATTTGTGCCAGCCAATTTTTTAATGAGTAACACATGCTTCCTTTTAGCGAGTAGCAAAACATGTCTTTATTTTTAATTGAATTATACTCAGAGGATGTAAGAAAAAAGAGTAAGGTGGGGAGGAACATGGCTTTGGGTTACAGGGGAAATATGCTCAGAAATGGAGATTTTATATTCCCACACATACTTTGAAACAGACTGAAACATTTGGAAAAGCTCAAATGCTACTACATTCTCACATCTGTATCATAAACAGTTACTAAACACCTTATTCCCCTTAATATTACACTGTCATAGGCAACTGCTTGTGCTGCCTATGTGAAAGCATCATGTGTGGCTACATTTGCAGTTGTTGCTCTGGGTAGGATCTGGGTTGTAAAAAAAGGAATGTGGCAATCCACACTTGTGGATTAAGCCTTTGCAAACCCATTAAGACAATCCCAGTGGCCCCTGCTATGGACTAACATACTGTCACATCTTATAATGACCAAAATTCAGATCTGTGACTTTAAAATACTTCAAATAAAATATTGTTTATTTGGGCTGCTCATGTTTTTGTGTTCTCTCTTAGTGGACAATCCAAATACAAGTTTTCCCTTCCACATTTGCATTTTTTCTTCTCTTCCTTGTTGGAAGTATTATTGTGCTGTCTTATTTTATCGCCAATACTGTTTGTGGTGGTAAAACATTTTTGAAAACTTGTATCTTCCAATTTCAAAAGAAGACAAAAAAAAAAGAAAACATGCAAAATTTTATTTTAAAATTTCATGAGGAAGTCAATTTTCTCCACTAATAAAACTGTAACAGAGAAATGTCATTAGCACTGAAATGTTGTTTTGTAGCCTATGTTATATCTGTTAATGATTCTGTAGAGGGCACCGTTAATATGCCAGGAAACACTGGTAGGAGAATAAAAAACAGCTGACTTGGGAAAAATCACTCTGCTTTCTTCTTTGAATCAATCATCAGATATATGCAGAAAATAAACATAGAAAACATACAGAATACATACAGAAAATACATGGAAAATATACCCAGGGATACACAGCAATATATAGAATAGTATAATTTGAATTTTTCAACAATTATTTATAAAATTAATTTCTGTATGAGGAATATCACATTGGTGTTACAGTTTGAGAAGGGAGGTTGGCTGGATAATAGGCACTTGAAAATGAAGGTTCATGGAAGAAAGAGAGTCGAGTCAGCATAAGGGGATCAGAGTAAGAGAGCCTGGTGCAGCTGTGGCCAGAGTGAGCATCTTGAGGGAGCAGCAGCGAGGAGACAGCTGGAAAGGGAGAATAGCATCCAGCAAAAACTGTGCAGCCCAATCAAGCTTTACCTTCAACTTTTCTATCTCTTTTGTTGTGCCCATTTGACAAGCACATCTTCATGATCCGTTTGTTAATAACTTTTCTGTATTTGTCTATCTTTTGTGAACTGAAAAAAAAAGAGAGAGATTTGATATTATTAGTTGCATTTATTTATGAGGTGTGAGCTTTCTTAGTGGACAGGTTGGGAAGCAGGAGGCTATTCCAACACTCAGCCCATACAGAGTCTCTTACCTCTTAGTAATTGTAATTAATAATAAAAAAGCAGTCTCTAAGGGTACTCTTTTTTTGTGACATAATAGCTGTATAAATCACGGTGAAACTGAAAGGGCAAAACTACCTCCTTGCAGTATAAACTACCTTAAACTTGCTGGTTTTGTACCACATATTGTTTGCAATGAGAAACCCATTCATTTTTGTACATTTCAGAAACTTATGACAGATACACTCACACCATTTTACAAAAGTGCAATAGACATATCAAATTTGTGACAGAACCCACAAAATGTATTTTTTCACCTGGAAAGGATTTAAAATGAATTTTTAATTTAAATCCTCAAAATTACATTTAAAAAGTTCCCCTTGTGAGCATAAAATATTTTACACTGCCCAGTGTCCGTAATTCTAGTAGAACTATTTTATAAGCAGTCAGTAGTTTACAGTGTGGTGACAAAGGCTTAATTTATATTGATGATAACTGAGTTTCAAGAAGACCTTGCAAATATTTAGTGTTTTATTTATTTTCTAAAGGGCTCTTTGGTTTCATTTTCTTGAGAGTGTAAATAAGCATTATGGCAGACTAGTAGTAGTCATGTGAAAGTTCAGTTGTACAGATATGGTAAAGCTTAACTTTTTGAAGTATAAATGTCACAGTGGTGAATGGAGCAAGACAATAGAAGAGCATCTTCAACTTCTAACACTACAGTGAAAAATCTATGCTGCTGGAGGGAACTCCAGCTTTGGCTACAGTTGCAATAGTATCTTTCCTTGCCATCTGCATTCTCTTTGCTTTTGGGGTGATACTTGCACTTTCTACTTAAAAATTTCAAAAGCCCAAATTTACATCTACTACTACTCTAATTCAAGCCTGTATCAGAACTCTTATTGATTTCAGTGGTTCAAAAATTTCCATGAGTGTTTCTGTTCAAATGTATGATTTCAGCTTGCAGAGGTTCATCTGAATAATTTTAACAGGCTTCAGTGGGTTTACAGCCCATCATTTGGATTTGAATAAACCTCAAAGCCCAAAGGGAATTTCATCTCAAATCTTAAGAACTGGATCAAGACTTTGTATAATCCATTGTAAACTATGTCAGATTACTTTCCCTGCAAACCTCTCCTAGCATTGTGAGAGGATTTGGAAAGCTCAGCAAACCTTGAGAAGAATCCAGTTTCTTGGCTTGTAACCAAACCTCAAACCTTAGAAATTGATTTTCTTTCCCTTGCAAAGATTCCATAGAGTTGTCATCCTGAAGTTGTGTTCAAGGCACTTTTCTTTGTCCTCTGTGTTGCTTCTGAAACGAGAAACATCCTTCCAGCAGTTAGTAGAAAGCTTTGTCCTTTCTTCTAAAACAGTGTAGCTAGATTTGTCTCTGTAAAGAAGAACAAACTCTGAGGAACAATTTTTAACATTCTAATGGGTATAAGGTTCATTGTGAAGTTACTTCCTTTTAATTTTTATGTATTACCTTTATCTTTTTACACATCAGCCTTTCTGATGACTAAAAGTGCCTCGGTGGTAGATTATATCTTTCTGTTTGAATAGTCCAAAACACAGCTGGACCCTGTGTGGGGCCTCTGGGCACCCCTGCAATGTAAATAAATGGCAATAACAATAACAGCTTCACATACAATTTATGTGAGCTATAGCTATGGAATAAAACCTTCGTGAACAAAGTTTCTTGGTGTCAGACAAGTTTTAGTTGGTCAGGAGTCCCACTCTTGACTCTAACAGCTCACAATAATACTAGCAATTCCTCATGCCAGCCACCCCCCTTTGGGGTTGTAAATTCTCCTCCTTGAGCCTTATAAATCCATTGACCTCTATAACTTGGCACTTTGCATCAGAATAAGTAACCCACCTGCTAATGAATTTATTGAAACAAAGCATACATTTTGCTGACATGACCCCACACTTTTCCAACTGCTGGCTTTTAGAAATCCTTAGGGAAAGTCATCTGCTTAAAAAAGTGGTTTTCTAAACTAAATCCTTGGCTTTATTGAAACATTTAAAAATATATGCTGAAATGCTGTATGAAATAGTGCCAAAGCTGTGAATAATAGTGAATATTATTTTTAAATGTTCATCTGTAACTACATCTCTCTAAACTTAAAATTTATGTTTCATGAGGGTTTTTTTTTTCAGAGAGGAATGCTTTTTATTTAAAAACAAAATTAATGACCTTCAGTAAATGTAGAGATGGCTGGCAACTCTGCTTTGTGTGTTGTAATAAAAATGGTTTATTGGACTAGTGTAGTTAAACATAGGAGCCAAATTATACTGTGGTTTGACTTCATATCTTGTGTGACTCTAGGGGCATCATTTGCTGACCTGGATTCCTCCTTTTCTCCAATCCCACCTTTTTTTCCTGAAAGCAAGGCTTAAGCGAACTAAAGTAAATATAATTTTTTCATTTAGCCATATTTATTTTTCACTGGCTCCTCTAAAGCTGCAGCGCTAATGTTCCCAGAGCTCCTAAACCGATATACTTTCTATCTATATCTGCTACCTGCCAACCTGAAGCAGAAGCTAATTCACCTCAGAAGGTTTAACTCCCCTCAGCTGCAGCACCAGGAGCACATCAGAGCCACTGCATGTAGGTGAAGATCAATAAGCTCAGGACAATACAAAGGACAAAACTTCAGGAAAACAGGTTTTGGGGGCTGTTTCCTGAAGAACACAGAGGGAATCAGTATCAGGGTTTGGAAAGGCAGCTTGTTTTGGAATAAAATGAGATATTCCACAAGGCAATATGGAAACTCAAGTCTATTGTAAAAACTGAGTTGCAGATCAGTAGTTTTCTCTTTTGACTCACAGCACTTATAAGCAGTAGATTGCATAATTAGGTTAGGGGATTGTCAAGGTTCTGAAACACTGAAATACTAATTTTCAAAGTGTCTTGACATTTAGAAGCTTCTTTTCCTCAACTTAACCCCTGTCTACAGGCACTTCGCTTTATTGACTCCAGACTGAACAGTCACTTGAAGTCAAAGGTGGAAGGACAAGTCAGAAAGATCCAAACTTACACAGGCTGTTCATAGAAGTGTAAAACCATCCCCAACTGCGCGACAACCTGAAGTATTTACTGTAATTCTGAGTGGTCGTGTGGATTTTTTTGCCTGGAATTTTTGTGTAGCCGCCGCGGTGAAATATTTCATTGAAGTTTCAAGGCGTAGTCTCAGATTTTGATTTTTCTAACCTTCAGTAGTTCTCCTAATCTTGTCACTAGAGAGTCCGCATCAAAAACTATCATTATACTTTCATGGTGTTAATTTAAGAGGCATAGAGACTATCTGATCTTTTTTTTTGTATGGCATTATAATTTACTTATTTTGAATTTACTTATTTTGAAGCTACAGATAGTTTACTTATTTTGAATTTACTTATTTTGAAGCTACAGATTTTACAGAAATTAAAGCATTTCTGTGTCAGAGAAATAAACTGCATATTACAGACACAGATGAACACAATCCAGAATGCTTTTCATTTCTGAGCTGTTACTTGTTATGTGGGAAGCTGAATATGCAGTTGGACATAGGGGATCACAACACACAGATCACTCTGCAAGTGAAGGGTAAGGAAGCTTCTATCATCTTTGAAAACTTTGGACTTAGACAAAAACCCTTTCTGATCCCAAATCAAGAAATCAGCATGGCCCTTGAAATCAGCACGGCCCAGGAACAAGGCACATACCAACTGGGCATCTGCTAAACAGAATTTTCTGTATTAATTTTTTACTTAATCTGGTTGTGTGTAATTTGTCCTAGGTTCCTTCTTAAACAGTGAAGACTCTTTAGTGTAAGGTAGAAAAAACACAGCCCCTTGAATGCAAGCCAGGTAGTGGTAAATCAAGACAAAAAGAAAAAAAAAANCCCCTCTTCCTCTCCCTCTTCCTCTCCCTCTTCCTCTCCCTCTTCCTCTTCCTCTTCCTCTCCCTCTCCCTCTTCCTCTCTTCCATCTGTTGTTGTTTTGTTCTGTTTTCATTTTCCCTAAGCTTCCTTTTTTGCAGAACTCAGAGTTATGATGCCGATTCCCTTCCTGACATATCCATCCATGCAGATCATAAAGAGCAAGAGGCTGACAGATAATGTCAAACAGCTTTCCATGGGAACTCAGATTATACAACTACAGTTTGATCTTTGCAATGGTTCAGAACCACTCAGATGTGCATTGTGCACTGGTGCCAAAAGTTTGTCTCCAAGCTACTAGGAAAGATTTTTAAGTCACTGTGATGCTTAAGCAGAAAAAAATATGTATTTTATTAATCATATTTGCACAATTGATCAGGAAAATTCATTTCTTATGTTTTCAGAATTAATTTTGTGGAGCAAAGTGAAGTCAGATTAACCTATAGACCTAAGCAAAACTATAGCTTCTTTGTTTCAGGCTGGAGAAAGGCCAAATCACATTATAGCATACTTTACTGGTAAGGTTATATCTTAGGAAAGCCCCAGCAGGCTTTGAGAAGGAACCAGTATCTAACAGAGCTAACGGCTGGATATACAGCTCTATCCTGTACCAGTTCCAAATTCTTATATTATAAACCACACAGCTATCAGTTTTACTGTCACTGGGATTTCAGATAGATGCATATATCACACAGACACTAGAGCAATACTCTTGACAAATGAACGAGCCATTATTTTTTATTTATTTTTTTTTAATTTTTTGCACAGACAATCCATGTGCACAGATGGGGAGAACATATTCTAGGTAAGGTTGTTGGAACACATCAGCTCCTACTTTTCCACTGTGCATTGCTTGCTTTTCTTTTGATGGCTGGTTTTTCTTTCCATTCTTTATGAATGCTTGTTGATCTGTTCCAGTGTCTTTCAATACAGTTACTCTGAATTTATTGCTTACAGATTGTATCCAAACATGGTTTCTAGCAAGCAGTCCATTGCCTACTATATGTAAGGTAATTGGGGCACATTTTGAAAATATGCTGGGTTACTTAGCATTTTTAGGATGTATTTAGATACCTAAACAATTTTTTTTTCTGTTGAGAAACTGCAGTTCCTATTGAAGTTTATTAAATTTGCCTAATCAGCATCTCTAAAAACTGGACTTTAATGAACATTTTATTGATTTTTTAACAATCTACATGCTCAGACAGTAGTACAAAATTCTAATGACTTTAGATTTCTGGGCATTTCTGNAAAAAAAAAAAAGAAAAAAATCTAACCATTTAAGATGACCCTCTGAGTCTTGAAAGAAGACATTTGCACGTACTGTGAACACCAAGTGTAATGTTAGTAAACCCATTACTCATTCTCCCCAAGGCCAAGTAAAAAAGGATGAATTAAGATTATATAAACACCACTGGATGGTGAAGCAGACAGACTACCCCAATTATGCAGATCAACCCAAAAATACCTTACTCAAAATTCATTCTTCAGCCATTTTTACTCCATTTTGAAAAAAAACCTGAAAAATCACTGAAAGATGTCAGATGTGTTTTCCTCTGTATGAAGACACAGTATAAATCTCAGCTTCTCTTCAATGAGCTGAACACATAGGTCCCATAAGCCTTACATCCAGCTGTTCAGACAGCTATAACCTAAATGTCCATATTAATGTATGAACACTGTTATTTATTTATTTATTTATTTATTTATTTATTTATTTATTTATTTATGGACACTTTATTGACTAACTTTAAACACTTAAGTGAGGCATGCAAGCTGAAAAAGCAAATACACCCCAGTGTCAAAGGAAGGGCGTACAGTTTTCACATGCCCACCTATCTATATATTTATTGAGTTGTTTAAATAACTTCATACTTAGAACAACTCTTAAAGGTAGAAAGATTGTTTCCCATGCAAGCACAGCTGTATATGCTAGTCTACTTAAATATGCTTCCTCATCCCCAGACTCTCAATAAATTGTGAATCTCTCATGCAGTTTCTACATTTGACAAATAGGTTATAATCTTTGGCTTTATTTGGTCCTCACAAGTATTTTGTAGTGAAAACAGGTGGACAGAAAAAAGAAACAGGTACAGTAACTGTTTCAGGTAAGGGATAGGTTACAACATAAACTTGCTTCTTGTTTGATACCAAACAACCCATTTTTGAAAGGAATGCTATAATTAATCATCTTGGCAAACTTTTATTCACAAATATAAAAATCAAGCATCATGAGAGAGCAGGCTGAAATCAGTTAACTATCCCTTATCTATAAAAAATAGACCACATGGAAAATTGATGTCAGGGTATTATTACTGTAATATCTGTACAGTTTTAGTAAACTTATACAAAGGAATGAGAATTCAAATGTACTTTTCTGAATATTGATAAAATTTGCACAGAACACCTTTCAGTGGGAAGGGAAATTGTTCATATTACTGAAAAGAGAGATCTAAACAAAAATACAGGAAATGTCTTCATGACATTTATTCACTAACCAGAAAGTATTAGCACTAACGTCTTTCATACTGATTAATTTCTTACATGAATGTTTCAGTACCCATCCACTCATACATACACACAGACTCACGCTGACATTTGAGTTCCTTTCAATCAAAAACTGAAAAGTTCATCATTAAGCTTTCCTTTTGTCCTTAATTCTTAACAATCAAACAACCACTTCTCCTCTGAAAAACAATTAAAACAAACAAACAAAACAAACCCAACAAGAAACAAAAATACATGAAGATACTTAGATGTAAACTTTTGATCAGCCGTAGCTTTGTCCAAAAGTAAACCGTATTCAAGTATTTGTAAATTTCCCACTGACCGGAAAAGGAGAAACATAACCCCCATTTTCAAGAAGGGAAAAAAAGAAGAAGCAGGGAACTAAGGGAACTACAGTCCAATCAATCTCACCTCTGTGCCTAGCAAGATCCTCCTGAAGACTCTACTAAGGCACATGGAAAACAATGATGGGGTGATTTAGCGTAGGCAACATGGCTTCATCAAGGGCAAGTCATGCCTGACAAACTTGGTGGCCTTTTATGGCTGGAGTTATAGTGTCAGTGGATAAAGCAAGAGCAACTGACGTCATCTATGTGGACTTGTTGCAAAGCAATTGACACCAGCCTGCATGACATCCTGATCGCCACCTGGAGAAAAAAATGTACTTGATGGATGGACCACTCTCTGGATAAGGAATTGGCTGGATGGTAGCACTCAGAGAGTTGCAGTCAATGGCTCAATGTCCAAGAGAAGATTTAGTGGTGAGTGGCATTCCTCAGAGATTGGGATCTGTTCTGTTTGACATCTTTGTAGGCAACATAGGTGCTGGGATCAAGTGCACCTTCAGGAAGTTTGCAGATGACACCAAGCTCAGTGGTGCAGTTGACATGCTAGAGGGAAGGGATGCCAACTTGAGGGACCTGGACAGACTTGAGAGATGGGCCCATATCAACCACATGAAATTCAATAAGGCCAAGTGCAAGGTTCTGCATCCGGTTAGGTGCAATCCCAAGCTCAAATACTGACTGAGTGGAGAATGGCTTGAGAGCAGCCCTGGGAGAAGGATTTGGGGGTGTTGGTTGATGAAAGACTTAACATGAGCAGACAATGTAAGCTTGCAGCCCAGAAGGCCAACTGTATCCTGAGCTACATCAAGAGAAGTGCAACCAGCAGATCGAGGGAGGTGATTCTGCCCATCTACTCTACTCTCGAGACCCCACCTGGAGTTCTGCATCCAGTTCTGGGGCAGAAGTCTGAACAGAAGAAGGACATGGAGCTGTTAATATGAGTGGGTCCAGAGGAGGGCCACAGAGATGATCAGATGCCTGGGGCACCTCCAACACAAGGACAGGCTGAGAGAGCTGGGGTTCTTCAGCCTGGAAAAGAAAACGCTCCTGGGAGCACCTCATAGCAGCCTTCCAGTAACTGAAGGGAACCTACTGGAAAGCTGGGGAGGAACTTTTTATAAGGGCATGTAGTGACAGGATGAGGGAAAATGGCTTTAAACTGGAAGAGGGTAGATTTAGACTAGGTATTAGGAAAAAATTCTTTACTGTGAAGATGTTGAGACACTGGAACAGGTTGCTGAGGTTGTGGGTGTCCCCACCCTGGAGGTGCTCAAAGCCAGACCTGGAAGGCATTCAAAATTGTGTCTGCAAGAAGGGATTTGAGATTGACAGGTCCAGGATCCTGAAGCCATGTAAACTGGGTGACAGCCAGATGGTGAAGGATCTGGACGTTTTTATGTGGTTCTAAACTACTTTAAGGCTGCAAGCTACTGTGAATCCTTAAGGTAATTTGAACTATTGTGTGCCATTTAACTCTTTTAATGGTATAAGAATCTAAACCACTTTAAGAGTTTAAAGTATAACTGGAAAATAGTAATAGTTTAGGACTTTGAAGGGAAAGATGAGTTGGTACAATCATAAACAGTTCACAGTGTCACAGCATGAACATTTAAATCAGTGCTGGAATTTGGGGGGAACATTTTTGCTTTTTCTTCCTCTGGAAATGGTGGCACTGAGACCATGTGATCTTTCTGAAGAAGCTCTTCACAAAGTCCTTCTATTTCCACTGAAACTGTTAGACCAGTGTATGGCATCTGGAATGACTGATCTCAGAAACCTGCTGTGCTTCCTAAAAGAAGAGCCTGGGCACTGCTTCAGTTATTTCTCTGAGCTTGAATACAGGGTTGGTTCTTCAGCCTCCTGCAAGCAAAAATTTATTCGCATTAACCCAGTGTTTTCTTTTCTGTTAGAAATTTGGAACTTGATGAAAATCATGCAGTTCAGCCTGCTTCTGATAAAAATGAAGAGTATGTAGATTGGAAGAAGGTACTGCTTTGAGGAATTTGGTGTTTGTTGTGTTTGACAACCAGCTTCAGACAGCTTCTTGCAAGAAAAGCGGGAAGAATTCATTGAAAGGAAAAGTTTATCAAAACAAGGGTTTAAACTCAGGTTCTTACTAATTCCTGGTAAATATGCAGATCTATACTGAATGTTCTTGTTGACCCATTTTTACAGTCGGAACAGCACAGACCATCTACCCAAAACAGGCTCCACCATCAACATACTACATCAAGTGCAAGTCTCACATAAGCCTTTGCAGTTTGAGGTCCTGCACACATGGATGTGTTTTACTTGGGAGAGAATGAAGTGATTCATATACTTTGTAAGGTGTGATACTTTCTTCCCCTAGGTAACAGGACACACAGAGCAAAATGTCAGACACAGACGTCCTAGTGAACACAAGTTAACAAGATCTTGAACAATTTTCTGCATGAGAGTGTGATGGACCTATAGTAAGTAATGATGTGGGCCCTCTGCGGGCTCTCAGTGTTTCAACTGTATCAGTGTTTGTCATATTTACCATATATGACAAACGAGCTAAGGGGAGAAAAACCTGGACTGGAAAGGGATTAGATCATCCAGGATGAAAA
Source organism: Pavo muticus (assembly GCA_016647715.1). Classification (NCBI taxonomy): domain Eukaryota; kingdom Metazoa; phylum Chordata; class Aves; order Galliformes; family Phasianidae; genus Pavo; species Pavo muticus. The sequence goes on from JACDJE010000470.1 coordinate 226,756, forward strand.
ACTGCCAACACTGAAGTTTTACACCAAAGGAAAAGCAATAATCATGCCTTACATAAAGCATATGTAAGCTCTGCAGCTACCTTGAAAAAATGCCCCCCTTCAGGACATTTCTGACCCTTTCTTCTGCATGCATTTTCCCCATCTCATTCATCTTCTTTGATGCAAAGATTTATTTTCCTTCTTCTTTTGTCTTCCCCCACAGAAAACATCCTATGCAGAAACATGAGCAAACTGTGATTTGAATCCCATCCACCCTTTCAGAAATTACTAAGCATCCACCCTAAGAGTAGCTATGTTTCTAATTTCTTTTATGTTCCATTGACCAAGCTCTCTTCCCAATATTTCTGTCATTTAGCAATGAACACTAACAAAGCCTGACTTTCTAAGAAGTGTTCCTCCTTCAACCTATTTTTACCACTGAGGTACATTTGTATACCACCTTTGACATCACTGAATGCAACCTCATGCCAGTGCCATACATTTTAGATAGTTTTGTCCTTACATGGTTCTACTCAAATTTCCAGATGCTGTTTTACAGATGATTTGAGCAGGCACAGAGGTTAGCTAGCCCTTTAAAATCTGACCTGAACAAAGAGAGCTGAACATGAGAGCTCTATGGCATGGAGTGTTATGTACAATATATGTCTAGGTATTTAAAGTGTATACTAGAGAATGAGACATTTTACTACCTAGAATCACATAATTTAACTTGTGGCAATGATCTCCTGCTGTGCAACATATTTTTTGGGTGTGCAAAGACATTACATGGAAGTAAAAACCATACTATGGGCAGCTCTAACAAGACCCAGGTATTCAATGAAATTCAATTCCTGTGTTTTGTAGCACAGCTTTTACCACTGAGTAGCTTTCTTTTCTTTTCTTTTCTTTTCTTTTCTTTTCTTTTCTTTTCTTTTCTTTTCTTTTCTTTTCTTTTCTTTTCTTTTCTTTTCTTTTCTTTTCTTTTCTTTTCTTTTCTTTTCTTTTCTTTTCTTTTCTTTTCTTTTCTTTTCTTTTCTTTTCTTTTCTTTTCTTTTCTTTTCT